>OMNM01038172.1:0-13543 GCA_900302745.1 Parablennius parvicornis | reverse complement strand
GTAATAGGCTAATAGAAATAAGTCACTAAAATATGTGGCACAGAGATATTTTCAAATCAAAACAAGACACTCAATAATTAATTTTTGTTAAAGCTTTCAGAAAAAAAAGTTAAATACTTGTGTTTATCCATCCGTCCTTTAGTTTTACTATACTGTACCTTGCTTTATCCAGCCGATCCCAGCTGACTGTGGATGAAGGCAGGTCATCACAGGACACACACTGAGAGACATCATCCATCAATATATCCATCTTGGATATCATTTAATCCTGTGCAGGGTCACGGGGCCCTGAAGCCAAGTCTGCTATGGGTGAGGAAACACCCTGGACACGTCACCAGTCCATCACAGGACAAACACAGAGAGACAGACATCTACACACACTCACATTCACACCTAAGGAGAATTTAGAGTCACCTATCAACCTTTTGTTCCCATTTTTCGACTGTGGTGGTCTGGAGAAAAACCTGCACACGCACAGGAAGAACATGCAAACTTCACACGGAGGCCACCAAGTCTGGACTGTTGCCATGTATGTTTTTGCTGTAAGTCAAAGGTGCTAACCACCATTTACATTCATCCATCCATCTTCTACACCACTTCATCCAATCCAGGGTGATGGGCTGCAGCACGTCTTTGCACAAAGACATACAGACTCTTTCTCGGATTTGAACCCATGACCTTTCTTGCCATGTGGACGTCTACATTCATGGATTCAAAAATACCCCACATCATTAGACATTTGAAGTATCTGAATATGTGGGGATTTGTTGGAATTTTTTTTTACATCATGGTTACAGTAAAAGCAACCATTGATGACATTAAACAGAATTTCATTCAATGATTCCCACACCTGTGAAAAGAGGAAGACCTGCTGGACTCCCAAACAGGAAATACAACATTTTGTCTACGAGGGGAATTCATTATTGGGTTTTTTTAGATTGCGGTTTATTAGAAACAGACAGCCTTTGCATCTCATCATTCTGAGAGTAATGAAAGCTGGGTACGAACTGGTATATTACATATTGTGTATTTTCACTTAACTTTGCAGGCTGACAAGCTTTGCAACACAATTAAAAGTACATTCAGTGTAAGAAGTTATTTCACCGTGCAAGGAAAACAGGTTAGGTCCAGAGTGTAGAAATTAAATTAAATTGAACTGTCACGTCAAGACAACAGGTTCCTGGGTTTTTATTCCACAAACAATGACCTCAAACAGAAGTGTAACTATAGTTCCACATAAATGAGGCTTTCATGTTCATAATGAACCGACATTTACAGCACAGAGGACTAACCACCGTTACGTAAAAACAGTCCTATTTATTCACTGGAATTTGTTGTTCTCTTGCCATTTAGAATTGATTTCCACAGAGTAAATAACACAGAAATAAATCCCTCTGAGCCTATTAGAACAGATATGATTAATGTTTTATTAACATCTTCTAAATCACAATCTTCACACCACACAATTATAATTACAATGATGAACACATATTTGACAGAGCTGGTGGGATTCCAACATTTTTCACTGATGCACAAACTTGTTTAAATCTCCTTTGATAGATAGATAAATTAGCATATCTCAGATAACAGTGTAAATATTGTTTTTTACCTTTTCTGTAGTAAATTTAGAAAAAATGTACGAAGCAGACTTTAGTTTTTTCTCCCAGGTTTCCATGGAGATGTGCTCAGCCAAGGTTTCAACAGCTCCCGGGGAACTATGAACTTTGAGTCCAAGGCAAAGAGCGACTGCGCTGAGAAAAAAACAGTATTGGAGTAAAATTTAATGACAACTACACCCCAGGACAAATCATGTGCTGTCATACCGCCTGCCAGAATCACACTGGCTTATCTGTCTCAGTGTCCTGGTAGTCTGCTGGGTTTCCTGCACGGCATTCATTTGGGAGATAAAACAAAAGATAAAAGCAGGAATTTACACGGTGCCTTAATGACTCTCAGAATAAATGGTTATAGTTGCTGCTGTAGTGTAATTACCATCAGCAATTGTTTTTTATTTCAGTCATCGTCACAGCTCATTTTTTTCCCCTAAAACCACAAAATCACATCATCTGTTCAGATGGAATTTTTTTGCATGAAATGAGTCTCATCAAAATTTGTTTGCTCTTGAATAGATTTCCAAACTTTTCTATAACCATCACCATGTCCTCAAATATGATCTGTCCAAGATACAGCAGGTGATGAATGACAACATCAGTATCAGACACGATTCAGAGTTGTATTCTCAAAAAGCTTTAGAATAAACCAGCAGGGGGAAATGTAAGATGAACCTAATGCAGGTTCCATCCATCCATCCATTCATCCATTCATCCATCCATCCATCCATCCATCCATCCATCCATCCATCCATCCATCCATCCATCCATCCACCCATCCATCCATCCATCCATCCATCCATCATCCATCCATCCATCCATCCATCCATCCATCCATCCATCCATCCATCCATCCATCATCCATCCACCACTAAAGTGATACAAACAAAGTAACCCTCCTGGCAAATATGCTGCTTCAGATGGACCGCTTGACTCCTTAATATTAGTCACAAGGGATGCTGGGTAATCAATCAAAAGCGCATGGTCATGGTTTCTTATCGATCCTCTTGCTCAGAAATCTAATTTGACTTAAGTTCTGAGAGCATGTAACTGTAGCTCCACCGAGAGGGAGGAGACGTAGATAATCCTGATTCGTTTGAAATTAAAACACAATCCGTTACAGTCGGTTAATCGTCTAGCATCACTGGAGTCAATAACCCACATTACTGTATTTCCTCTTTGCCAAGAAGCCGCTGGTGCCGTGCCACCGATGTGACTCCGTTCCGAGGCTAATTATGTTGATCCAGCCATCCCGTCCTAATGAAAGGCTCTAAATGATAGTGTAGCTGCAGGCAATGTCAGACCTTTAATCTGTCCTGATCAGGCATTAGGAGCCCCCTAATAAGAGAATAAATCTGCCCAGGTTGCCGAAGGCCTAATCAATACAACTCCGCTCGCTCTGGAACACTGAGCCCTGATGAGCAGACCGACAGGCTGAGCGTCCACGATCACTCACAGAACCATTTTTCTTCCATTTCAAAGAAAGTACGGGTCGATCAGACTGGGCGACACCGTCTCTCACATTTTGAAATGCAGCCATCATTTGGAGAGAAAGTGACGTGTGGTGGCCACAGAGAGAACTTGGTCCTGCAGGCTGTTGCAGATTGCTTGTGTTATTTTTCAGATTAATTGCAGCAGATAGCCCTGAGATAACGTCTCTGGAGCAGCCTTATTGCTGTGATTTTACACGTAAGCGTCTAAACCTCTTACAAGAGGGATCATTCAGCTCGTGTGGCCTTCAGGGAATCTGGAACTATATATATTTTTTTCGTTTTACCGAGCAAAAAAGCCAACAAAACAGGAAGTCAGATAATCAGGTTGGTACATTGTTAATGTACTAATAAAAGATTTGTCTAAAATGTCATATTTTTATTACGTGTTCTAGTCGGGATTGTATCTTTTTGAAGAGCAAAGTGTTGAATGTTGGCACATCAGCAGCAGCATGTTCTGTTCTTCTGAAGACCTTTTGTAATCGCTGTCAGCCAGATCTTAAGCAGCTAAGTGTCATCGTTACTTATCCCTTCAAGAATAAGTCCAAAATAGAGTTGTGAAGACGACACTTCCCGTCTGAGACCCACAGTTTTCTTTGATTGTTGCTATTGCATCTGCTCAGAAAAGCTGGTTTCAGGGTTCAGATCAGAAGGCACGGCCATGAAAACATGTTTTCTTTGTTCCCCTTCAGCAGAATCACCCGTTTGTTTCGGCTTCTGTTGGAGGGTGATAAAAGACATCATTTGGTTTCTCCTTTAAATCTTGAGAAATCTCTGAGTAGCTGGAACCGGACCTGTAGCCCACCGCAACACAAAGCGTTTGTTGGAGTTTGGTCCTTATAAAATATTAATAAAAATGGTTTTCAATTTGAAAATCCTCCGTCTTTTAGGCCCCGTTTACACAACAGTGTTTGAAGAGAAAATGGCCTCTAGTAGGCATTGTTGAGTTGTTTTTGTAGTGAAACCACACATTACTCCGGTGATGGTGAATACTCCAGAGGCCACCAGTTTTCTTATTGTCTTTCCAATCCCACATGTGCAGACAAAAATACGTACTGCAGCTGTGGTGTCCTTTGTATGCGCGTTAGAAGTGTTGTATTTATCCTGTTTCCATGCAAACAGATTTGGAACGTTTTAGAAAAGTTATGTTTTCTGCAGTTTCCAAGGAGATGGAATCTGAGCATTTTTGAAAAGTTTGTGCTTTCCCGTTTTCACAGAGATGGGTTTGTCAGTTTTTGAAAAGTTCCATTATCCCCAGTTTCCATTGTAGACAGAGTCGGAGCGTTTTCGAAAAGTTCCACTGTGGGAGTCACTTCAAAAAGTTGCATTTTCAGTGGCCGCGAGCTACGAGCTTCCATGTGAATGAAATCCCAAAACGCGACAAGAGTTTTCGGTTTTCACCTAAAAATGTTGTCCCGCGGTTCCATTCATGCTCCACTTCAGGGTTCATGTCTTCACGCGTTCCACACCTGCACATTCATCCACGCATCCCCGTCGATCAACATGCTGCACGGTCCCAAAGATATTTTCACTTCTGGCGGCAGACTTTCACCTCCTTCCTTAAATGTTGGGATATTTCACGCCGGGAGTTGCGAGCCATCTGGCTGTCTTTACATTCTTTTATAATGAGTGGGGATACTCATCACACAAATGCTCTTCCAAGCAGGCGTTCATTGTTGTTGTGTGTTGTTCTGTGTGTTCTCCTGATGCATGCATGGCCGCTGGAGGTCCACAGGGGGTCTGCGTGAACCCTCGCACACAGGGGTGGATCTACGTCACATGGACTCGTGTACGCAGAAAGTAGAAATTGGTCTTAAGTTGTTATTTAAGAAGTCAAAGGAGACACCTGTTAGAAAAAGGCAGACGTTGAGCTCAGTGGGAGAGAAAACAGTTTCAAATTTGTGAGTAAATAAATTCAGATTGCCTGTTCTATCTCGATACATGACACACACAGCGAGGAAAGGTGGAGAGCTTTATTATTTCTTGTTTTCCAGCACCAAGGAAGAGCACATCATAAATAGACTCCCTCCCCTCAGAGACTTTGACCAACTACTGAGTTTTAGACAAGCTCACCTCTTCTCATTTTCTGTCATCGGGAGTCGAAACACGCTCCTCAAAACCTCAACAAACAGAACAGCAGCTTCCACCTCATTTGTTGAAATTACATCCTATTGTGTAGCTCCACCGTACTTTGTCCATCTCTCAGTGCTCCTGAGTTCCTCCAGTTTCTCTCTGGGTGACTTTTCTCCGTCTC
The DNA here is from genome assembly GCA_900302745.1 of Parablennius parvicornis. Lineage (NCBI taxonomy): Eukaryota > Metazoa > Chordata > Actinopteri > Blenniiformes > Blenniidae > Parablennius > Parablennius parvicornis. The sequence goes on along the minus strand of OMNM01038172.1, from coordinate 8,189 downwards.
TTGGCCTCCTGGCCTTTGACGGTCTGTCATCGCTGTTATTGACCAACGCCTCACATGACCTTTTACCGCCCGTGCAAACACTATGGCAACCGCAATCTGAAGCTGATACTGAGAACAATAATCCGTCTGTCCTCTCCCGGGAAACAAAGCCAGACCACTGGTTTTTATTTATTTATCTGCATGTTTGTGATTCGCCAGCCTCCCGGCTCTAAGTGGCCGTGGCGAGGGTCGGCGCTCGTGCCGACTTCAAAGTTGCGAAAGTCCTTTCATGTGCCTTTCAGGCAACGGGCTAACACAATGGGAGGCTTCAAAGTGTGGTGTGCTCACACACAGGGCAGAGGGTGGGTCACTTTGGCTTCTGCCCCGCCACTGGCAGCATGAATAAATGTAGCCTTTGAACATCTGCCAAAACGCTTCTGTCTGATCTTGTTAGGGATGACAATTAGGAACCTGCTGGAGTTACTTGTGTGTTGGACGGGGGTATTCTGTCGCTTCATGTGTCTCTACATTTGCTGTACAAAACCACACAGGACAGCCGGGGTTCGGTTCAAAAGTAAGTGTAATGTGTTGAATGAAGTGGAACACATGTATTTGTGACTATGACACTGCGCCTGCGTGGCAGTCTCTTGTTGAATGTGTCAACTGCAGCTGTGATTCAGTTTAATTCTCGTTTTCCCGACTTTTCCTCTCTAGCACCGTCATCAGGGGAAAATGTCTCACTGACCTTTCTCTCTTTGGGTTTTTTTTTGTCTGCAGTTGCAACAACCTTTGTCTGTCAACTTTACTTTTCTATTTACAGGTTTCACCTGCTGCTTCATTCTCTATTGTGCAGTTTGTAGAGACACCCAATGTGCGTGACTCAAGTTTATCAACAGGAAAAACTGAGGCTTGTCAACAGGCTTCAGTTGATCTGACTGCAGAACAATGCAAAGCTCTTAAATATCTACATGGCAATCTCATTTGACATCGACCTAAGATAGATGTATGTGGGTTAAAGAGTTAGAACCTTTAACTTTCCTGTGAGTTTTGTAGAAAGAAATTTTCTCTTCCTGTCCTTTAACAGATGGTTACTTACCACGTTGTAATCTGCATCTTTAGTGCTACATGCTGTTCAGTCATTCACATTTCTGCTTGTCAAAAAGCTAAGGATGTGCAATCCAAGCTGCAGAATGACAATTGGAAGTGAAAAGTTTAACCTTTTTTTCAAGAAAAAGTCATTACTGTTTTTGAAGCTACATAATGGTACATATATATATTTCACTCACCATGGCCGTGTAAGAATTGGAGATTTGTTACCAGCGTTTTCCTGGAATGGAGCAATAAATTTCGTTTGGAGGAGATTGGGGTGGATGGATGGATTTTGATTTGTTTTCAGTTGATACCACAGATGGATCTTTTTATGAACCTAAGTCCTTCTAACACGTAAAGCTGTGGCTGTGAAGGTAAAACACAACTTTTTGTGTGAAACCAATGAGACAACATATCTGGTGTTGTTTTATTTTGTGATGAAGTGTCTGAGTGAGTAGAAATCAGCGTATTCTGTCATTTCATGATGAGAATGTTAACTCACCATTCACCAAATCATTATGACCACTGACAGGTGGAGTGGTTGGCCCTTCAGCATATCATTAGTTGGTGGGAAACGTCGTTGGAAAGTGAACATTCTGTATCTATGGTTGACGGGTTGAAAGCAAACATTTTTACAATGAATTGTTAAATGTATGACAATGTCTGAATTGGGCAGGACGACATGATCAGAGCATCTCCAACACTGCAGCTTTAGTGGAGTGGTTGCAGTCAGCAGTGGTCACATTCTATCAGAAGAGGTCAGAGGAAGACGAAGTGGTGAACCAGTTGGTTAATTATTGAAGCAAGTGGGTAATGAGGAATGAAAGCAACAGAGCTACATATCAGAAAACACAGCCCATCACTCAATACTCTCCCTGGACTCACGCGGTAACGATGTCTGCCGTTCGTAGAGACGTTGGGCTCAGTGTCAAACGGACATGATCTGGATTGAAAAACACTCCATTGTTCCAACTCTTCTGTAGCCGCCATCTTTTTCTAAAGTCACCCATCGTTGGTGTTCTGGTAAAATTTCAGGCATCAATGTTTTGGGTTTTGGTATCAAGTCACATGCATTAAACAAGAATCAATTCCTTTCTGTTTTGATTTGTTTGACCAACCTCTTGCACACCGTTCATTTAAATGTGTATATAGACTCACGGCCTCATCGTTCAGTGATCCACTGCCCACTTTCTCATGAATTGGATTTTTTTGTCTGAAGTATTTGGGGTTGATCTCATCTAGTTGATTCTGTTGTTGATACACAGCTTCACTGAGGGACGTGGTCAGTGACCTGGCAGCTGCAGGCTTGTTGTGTGTGTGTTTACGTGTGTTTGTGTGTGTTTGTGTGCTCGGTACAGGTTGTTCTTGTCAGTGCCTAGGAGTCACTGGGCGATCTCTTCACTGAGTGCTCGGGTGAACACTGTGTGCTCTGGGAGGCCAGCTGAGTGCTGCTGCAGACTGATGCCCGCTCCGCTCGGGCTGCGAGCAGCCGCACAACAGCTCCGAGCAGCGGGTGGAACCCCAGCGGGCGTTTTCACTCTTATTTTACTCTTCCAGCTCACGTCCAGGTGCATGCTGGCCGGGAATACAAAGTGAGTCAAGGCTGCAACCCACCATACTTTTCATTATTGATTAAATAATTTTTATTAAATAGATCCATCCTTTAACCACTTTGTGTATAAAATGCCTGACATTATAAAAAGTTTCTTTGGCATTGCTCCAGAGTTCAAGGTAACATCTTTGACTTGCTGTATTTGTGTAACAGAGTACACACTCAGGTGTATTACTTTACACCAAAACTAGTCAAAGAAAAAGCTTTATTTACTTGTTCAGTCATTCTTGAATGGTGAGTGCTGTGAGACGTGAGATGTGAGTGTAATTGGTGCAATATGAATAAATTGCATTGAATTATATCAAAGACTCAATCGCCTGTTAGAATGCATCTTAAACTTTCTGTTAATTGTCACAATATTTATGTTGCTCGAGGGCCTTGTGATGTAGCGATCGGTGTCTCTGGTATGGTTCCATTTTTGCGGGCCTTTTTTTTGTGAAGTTTGCATGTTCTTCCCCCTCATGTGGGTTTTCCTTGGACTCTCCAGTCTCCAAAGACAAAGAAGTGAACAATTATATTTGCCAACCAAATGAAAAAGCATCAACTTGTAGATGATTCCCTGTTATAATTAATATAGAAATATAGACGGCCACTTGTGGTTTTTGGACATGAGGTCTCATGTGTTCCTTCTTATTAACATTTATTAAATGTTTTCAATTTTGGCACGTTTTCACTCAGTCATCAACTGAATCAATGTTATTGATCCCTGCGATCGTAAAGTACTTTTTAGTTCTGCCAAAACCAGTCTGGCGTCGTCTGTGGTTTAAGTTTGGACCAAGGAATCTCAGGCAAGCAAAGTCAGCTCCCTCTTTTTCAGTTCTCCATTTACGCAATGACATTTTCAGATGAAAATGTAAAACTTTGATGGCGTTTTGGGCGTCAATTTATGCGACAAAGGTGCTCGGAACCACTGAAAGCACGACTTTTTGAAAATGCTCAGACTCAGTGTCCGTAAAAACAGGACAAACACAATTTTTCAGAAACATATTTGCACCACGGCCCGAGTGAACAGTTCTTCTGCACATGCTCAGTAGATGTACAATAACATCAATGTTTCCTCCAGAGTGTCGTGAGTCCCAGTCCATATTCTCCTGGACTTGATAGTTTTATAGTCGGTAGTCATGGTAACAACTAACCAACTTCAATGTCTGTCCTTACGAGTGTCTGCATACTCACCAACGTTAATGTTTAAAATGTCTTATTCTCTGCCTGCGTGTGTGTGTGGTTTCATTTGAAAAACAACCAATGGTGCCACATGGCCTGACAAGCTGACATTGTTTTTAGCGTTTCGACTGTTTCCGTGTAAACGTGAAACTTTTCTGAATGGGAAATGTAAACACGTTGTTGTGTAGCTGAGCCCTAAATCACTCACACGTTCACCACTAGGCATCTACTGAATGGTTTTTCCATACTTGCCATATATTAAAGTGTTTTTGACTTAATCATAAAAGTCAAGTCTCAACCATTTGTGAAGCTCTTTTCATCTCACTCACATTTCATCTGGGTAGTTTCTTTATCCAGTTCAGGGTGGAGTTCTGCTGGAGCCGCCCACACTGAACAGGTCTGTTGTCCTTTACTGGGAAAATACAGACAGACACCCACATTACAGTCAGTTTAGAATCCCTCATCCTCGTGTATGTTTTTGATCGACTTGAGTTGGAGAATCACCCTCCGGATGTTAACAGTGAACGTCAGGATCCATGTTTGACTCTTCTGCCACAAGGTTATTGACGAGTTTAATCCATATTTTGATGTAAATGTAACCCTTGTATGTTTGGACACGACAACTGTCTTGGCAAACTGATTAATGACGGCTCACACCAGAGACTGAGGCAAGTCCCGCTTCATTCATATTCATGTGCACAGAAATACAGTAAGCCAAGGTGACTCAGGATAACACGGAGTGTAAGAAAATCCAGCTTGCTTCTGATCATGTCTATTTATGTTCCTCCCTAAATGGCTGCTTGTGAGATTAGTTCACATGTGGTGACTCAGCCCATTATCACAGAGGCATATACTTGGTAGATTCTTGGCGCGACGGGCGCATTTTAAACCACCGGACGAAGTGACGCACAGCTTGGGATGTGCAGGCTGTAGCCGATCCATGCCTCCGAAGACAGAACGTGACTTCATCTGGCTCCATGGACACTTGGCAAAAACAGCGAGACACACTATAGCGCAAATTAATCACAGATTTGTTGGACTAATTGATGTGCACACCACATACACAAATGAAGTACACCGTGCACTCATGCGTGTCTAGACACATGAAACCTCCACATGAGTAACTGCCGTCCCCCTCGCTCTCGCTCTTCCACACACCAGGGTGCGCACACGCGCGCACACACACACACACACACACACACACACACACACACACATATACACAGAACTTTGCGTCTCAGTTGGCTCGGCTGCCACGGTACCAGTGGAGCGTGCTGAAAGTGATGCTTGTCATTTCCTGTAGGCAGAAGAAGTGCACTACAGCGCGGCTGATGTGGCAGACTGGCAGGTTTCCCTCTTCACACATGATTCGGTCCGAAGCTAATTACAAACAATGTGCTGTTGTCTGGCAAACATCAGTAATTTCACAGGTACTCCAACTGCATTTTGCGCAGATGAGGCAAACGAGAGAGTGACGGCCATCTGTGATGGAATACGAGTGGGCTGTGGGAACAGGAGGCCAAAGAAATCTGTCCAATACATGCAGAATTAAACTAAAGTTAATGGAGTTTTCTTTATTAATTTTTTTTTAATGAACTAATCCCAAGTTTCATTATCAGAAGAAACACTGTGGACCACTGGTGGGCAGTTCATTTTCAGAAAGGGGCCACATGAAAGTATCCCCTAATTAAAAAGCTGCAGGTTACATAGTTTTGATGAACTTCTGTTCCTGTTTTATTTGCAGTTATGATGTCATGTGAAGCTCGTTGGGTTGTATCAGCGATCTTTTACGAGTACAAATAAGAGTACCCCGTGCAATATCGGACCCGAAACGGAATACTGGTATCGGTGCATTACTATGTGATTTAGATATCAAACCATAATTAGCTTCATTGCCAGGTCTTCAGTTTGCAATGCAAGTTGGCCCCAAATCAATCAATCAAACTGAGTAAATATATAAGGCGCATTAACATATGTCGACACACAGATGAAGTGAATAATATTTAATATGGTTTGACAAGATGAATGTGGTGTGACATGACTGTCTGTGAAAACATCTGTGAACTGACTCACTCCAGAGCATATGACTGAAATGATGAGCCCATACTGACACACTAATGGAAGGCCAACTCCAATTATACATGTTGTGTTGCAAAGATAAGTACAGTGGTAACGAATGGACAGATACATCTGCAAAACTCATCTTGACACTGATTGGAGGCTGCATACACAACAAGAATAAATCTAAATGGAGGTCTGATAGACCAGTGGTCCATCATAGACTCGTATTGTGTGTTTATACCTAATACTTGTTGAAATTGTTGGTCTTGTTGCTGGACTCTCTTTTCAGTCCTACCCCTTGAGAGTTAAGTAATGTTCTTCTGATTCTGATCTTTCTGGATTCATTGCAGACAGGCTACAGGTTCCTCTCTGATCTTTGATTTACAAAAATATGACAGTGAAGCCGCTCGCAACAACATACACAAGCAATTTGTGTCAAAGACCCCGATTACGCCACAAATTCAAGTGAAAACTGAAAACCTTTGTTGTGTTTTGGGCTTGTTCACATGACAACGGTGCGCATAGTTACTGAAAATGCAACTTTTTGAAAAACGGTTCCTCAGTGGAACCTGTCCCACTCTGAATTTATGTACAAGGTCTCCCTCCTCATCGGTGCGTCATGACCCCCTTACCTTCAGGAAGTCCTCACCCCAAAGAACTCCTCTCGTACCCCCCGCTCTACATCCAAACACACTCCTGCATCCAAACACCTCCGGGCCTCCAGCATGAACCTCCACATTTTTCCTCTTTGGCCCTGAGACCGAGGAATCCCTTCCTTGACCCCCTGAGGCCCCACAGGCTACATATGCTTTTAAAATAAACATTAAAAACGTAGCTTTGAAAAAATAATTCGTAATTTTCCTTTTTGAACCCATTAACGTTTAACATTTTTACTGTTTGTTACTTTCCTTTTAAACATTTTTTCCCCCTGTAGCATTTTGAGATTGCTTGAATGTAAGTGGATTATAAATAAAGTTTATTATTATTATTATTATTATTATTATTATTATTATTATTATTATTATTATTATTATTATTAGTAGTAGTAGTAGTAGTAGTAGTAGTAGTAGTCTCCATGGAAACTGAGGAAAATGCAACTTATCTAAAAAGCTGCTACTGCGCACCACAGCCGTAGTAAATAGTTCTTCTGCACATCCTCAGTAGGTAGACAGCAACAACAATGTTTCCCTCCAGAGTGTCATGACTCCCTGTCCATATTCCCCTGGGACTTTGTTGTTTATTGTTAACAATCCAACTTATTTGTCTGTCAATACAAATCCCCCTGTACTCATCATTGTTAATGCTCATAGCGTTTTGTTCTCAGTGCGACAATGTGTGTGTGGTTTAATTATAAAAACAACCAACAGGGCAATCAACTACACCATTTTCAGCATTTGATATAATTTCCAAAGTGTTTCCTTCAAAAAACACGAAACTATTCTTAAACAAGAACACAAAAACAAAGTGTTTTCACTTGAAACATTGTCATGTAAACATAGCCTCGTTTTGATAAAAAGCAGGCGAAGGCTCAATCCCACCTTTTGACCTCTGGTCAGTACAGCCCCACACAGAAGAGCCAAACAATAAGCTATTAATCCCAGTTGTGCTCATTAACATGCTGCTTGGTTCAAGTTATTTAATAATGTATGTAGTTTAAACCAGCTGTCCGGCTGCCGATGCTCCAGTGGAGTTCAAAGGTTAACCAATGAGTTTTAGGACCAAACATGTCTGCTTCACTTTACGTATTTCTAGTTTGGACAAGGAAAAAGGTTGTATGTGAGCCTCTCTGTCAATATTTCCGGTGAACACTTTGATTCTGGTCATAAACCTTATTGCTGACCACTCGACTCAAAGCGTGAGGGAAGCACGACTCCCAATATAATATAATCATCCATCCATCCATGTGGCGCTGCAGTCAGACGGTGTGGCTCTGCGACTCGCTCCAGAAACACCTGTGAAGGCAGCAGCTGCACCACAAAATCAGGCCCTCTTGGTCGTAATGCCCCAGTAATGGACGGATTGTCTCCCTTTGTTTTCCTCCGAACTGGTTCGCCTCCTAAAATGGCTGGAAAAGTGGCTTTCTGCGGCGTCGCCCCTCCTGTTTCTTGAACATCTGCGTAGTGGAGCAAATTGCACCAGAGAAGCGTCTCCTCCTGGGCGAGAGGGCGTAGGGAGGTTTGTTTGCTCTGCGCTGTGAGAGAAACAGCATTCCTCCTCTGGTTTTTCTTCCCTTCTGTCTCATTAGATCTACCAGGAGGATACTGCCTCTACCAGAGCGCTCGCC
>OMNM01038171.1:0-11832 GCA_900302745.1 Parablennius parvicornis | reverse complement strand
GAGGTGATTAAACATAAATTCATTGATTTTGTCATTGTAAGTTGCTATTCATTCTCTCTCTCTGTCTGTATTGTGTTTGTGTGCAGGTGTCTGCATCGTTGGCTCTGAGCATCATATCTGTACTGTGCATGGCCTGGTCACTTTGATGAGTTTAAATATGTGGTCAACGACACAGAGACGACAGTGTGGATAGTAAATCATGCGGTAAGTTTTTTTTTTTTATATAAAAATGATTGTAAGTAGAATTAGTTCAATTTAATTTAGTTTTTTCTTCCTTTAGTGTGATTGTGATTCAGTATACAGTATGGCATTCAGCAGTCCAACCAAACTGACAGTTTGTGCACTCTGCACTAAATTGAATTGTTGATCCCAAATGTTGATCCCAATATTTGTAAGATTCAATAAGCAACTGATATTCAATAATCATTTAGCTGATTGAGCTTTTGGTTAGGAAATTGCATATCTTCTACAATTGGCCAGCCTCTCGCCCCTTATATGCAATTCAATTATTTTCTATCTTTTTTTTGTTAATTGTTTTGTGGCGTTTAAATAAATGGATCATCTTGTTATGTTTTCTAGAAAATCAGAGCAACTGTGGAGAATGTCTGCCTATTCAACAGCTTAGTTGGTTATCTCACCCAATTTTCCTAGGTTTTAGATTTTCACTTTTTGAAAAGGATTCTGGATTTTTTGATAATCAAATATTATTGAGAATTATGTGGCTGGGGACAATTTAGTGCATCTTTCTCTCCTCTCATCCACAGAGGTAGGTGCAGGAAAGCTGCACTAACCACAGATGATGATAATTTTGTTCAGATGTGCTGCGGCGAGTTTGAACCGGTCGTATCTCTGCCTGACTTAGCAAAATGGAATCCCAAGTTAAGAGTTTTTCTATTTGTTCTCTCTGTTCAAAATTAGACATGAATACTTATATATGTTTTGATGTACTCAAGCAATGCATAATTAGAATCAGTATTGATCTACTTACATCATTGCTACATGCTTTTGGCCTTGCCCGAGCTTTGATAAAGTTCATCATCATTCAGTTAAAGTACTAAATTGCGGACAGTCCTTATTTACAGTGTTCTCAAAGGGACTTAATGGAACAGATGTGTGCTACCAACAGGAGATTCTTACGGGATACTCCAGCCGAGTCAAATCAAATAAAACCATGTCCTTAGGACCTAAGCAGGGTCACAAAACATTTTCTCTGAAACCTAACACGTGCTCGTAAAACATAGAGGAGAGTAGTCGTGAACCAGGGTGTCTGGTATGTCAGCTAACACCTGGGCTACTGTGCTGGGTCACATATCCAGATGAAGAGAGAACAACCTGGAATGAAAACTGTAAGAATTCAGTGAATCTCCTCATCTGTCAGCTTTAAACAGACACCCAGAAGATTGTCCTCAGTCTGTTAAACCACAGTGGAGGCTAGGTATCCAGACTCTTTAAACAGAGAGCTGGTAAAATATTTTTGGGGGGTGTTGACAGAACACAAGATGAAAAGCTGAAGTGGGATAGAACCATCAGTTGTCTTCTATAATTTATCCAACATAGGATCACATGGAGTACAACAGCAGGGCTTGCAAGAGGCAAAACGAAAGGTACACCCTTGATCGGCTGCCAGTTCAGATGTAGTTGATATAGACAACATGTAATGAATACAAAGACACAAAAAGATTTCTCTGTTGTAAGTATTTGCATTTTGTATTGATGTGAGGTGATAGTTTACTTTGATGTCCTTAATGTGAGCAACATATGGGTGTGTTTTAACTCAACCCAAAGAACAAACATTTCACTGCTGATCACACTGCAGGCTGACAATGGTTGGCCCCAGTTCGATAGTGGGTTTGTGCTTTATTGATGTTGTTAAAAACACCATCTGTAGGCTTTAAAATGCCCCGAAAGCAAATGATCTAAGAGCAAATAGTAAAAGTACTTCATATAAACTCTTTTATCTGTGGTTAAACGTTGTCGCTACTAAGCCTATACAGAGGTCACAGATCATTTACCTTGGTTTGGCGCATGTGTTATCAGACCATTTTTAGAGGACCATTGACAAATATGTTGTAAAAAGTTATTCTGACTCATCTTTGTTGTAATTCACCTAAACGTAAGTCCAATTCACTGTTTTTGATTTTGGAACTGAATTTCTGCCTCCATCTTTATTTCTTCAGCAAAACTGTGGTTTTTAAACAACTCTGATAATAATAATGATAATGTCTAATTGAACCGCTAAGGCCTGAATTCATGAAGAAATATCTCCATTGATGTAATGTCCAGTATGTCTTTAATACAAACAGTAGAACTCTAATTAATTCACTGTTGTCACCCTCTCAGTTTTTTTTTTGTTTTGTTTTTTTACGCTCGAATCGAGATATGTGATCCTCTTTTGCGCCCTGGTTGAGACAGAGCATACACAGAGCCTCAAAGCTGCCCTTGACATTTTTCCTACCTGACACTCATGTTTCACTGTGGAGCCTTTGGCACTTGTAGTCTGACACCCGCCGTACTGTCCTCACTTAGAGGGGACAGCATGTGAGACATATCAATCATAAATTTACTTGCACAGGCAGTGCAGTGTTATTTGTGATCAAATTTACTGCCAGATGAATACGGGTACTAAAATTACCGTGAGCTACTTGGGATTAAGACATGTACAGCACATGAATAGAATAGCACAAATGCAAAAGCGATAAAATTGTGTAGAAATGAGAGCTTTGTGATTCTTTTGGAACAATAAAATTTTACGTTAGTGTTTGTTAATAGACAAATATGGTATTTATTGTATCCAGTGATTGATATTAATTCATTTTAAGCTCCTACTTAATGGTAATTTGGGTCTCTTTAGCAAATTCTTGTTGCTTATTGACTGGTGGAGTCTTGAGTGAACAGATCAACAAAGAAACAAACAAATAGCTGTTGATAACTAACCTAATATAGACTTTCATTGGCACAGCGAGAACAATGAAATGGCTCACAGAAAAGCCCTGATGGCTTGTAGATTTGAATCAGCTATAGTCTTATTGTGATGTGAAAACACGAATCATGGCTACATCCTGGCACCCTCACTTACTGTTACTGTCATTAAAACTATTGTGATTTTTCACTTTCACTGTGGTGTACAGTTAGTGGTCGGAAAGGAGTCTAAGAAGAGAAATCTATCTTTTCAACTGGCTTTTAGGTTACTGACAAGCACACGAAAAAACCTCTGAAAACAATCGTGACATTTCATTCATATGCCTCAAAGGAGATGATGGCAAACCTTATCGAATGAAAGTACGTATTAGGTTCAATTCAGTTTTATGTGTATAGTGCCATTAACAGTAACAGTAGGAAATAAAATCACACTTTCTAATGGGAAGGAAACCTGCTGCAGAAACAGACTTTCGGGTGGTGGCTTTCTTTTTCACACATTAGAGGATAGGATGTAGAACAACAAACAAGCAACTGACAGTGTCAACGTTCAGCAAACACAAAAAACACTTTTATTCAATTGTAGCCATAACTCTTTCTTCCAGGTAATTTGCTCATTAGACTTTTTTTGGTCTCTCCATTTTAGAATTTAGCTACTAAATGCTCAGCTGTGCTCACCAACTATGGTCATACATAACTAAGGACATTCACTTAAAATAGCTGCCAAAATTATAAAGTGCAGACCTTATAATAAGCTGTGGCTCACGTAATATGCTGGATAAAAGCTGAGCAGACACATTTGTGTGGGTTTATTATTTTTAGCCACTGCAGTTGTATTTTCACATTCAGCTGAATATATAAGTAACATGTTTCTATAAATTTTGTTGGTAATCTGCCACTTTCCTTTATCTCCTTTTGGAAATAGCCAGGTTCTAGTACATTGTTGCAATTACAATGTTAGCACCCATAACTGGTTCTGAAAAGAGGAATAAGTATAGACACCCATGATTTTTCACTTCAACGTTTTGTTTAGTGTCCACCGCTCGTCTCAAATTCAAGAGTTTGGCTGTTTTTGCAAGTCATTCCCAAAGACACAACGCTGGTGAACACGCATGTGCTCTGTGACTCGGTACTGACGTGAAAAAGTCATGGGGCAGCGTGGGCAAGGAAAGGGACGTACGCCAAGATGACTCCGCACGTGTCGATTGAGAGAGCCTCGCTGGCTAAAGGAGCGATCACACAAAGTGCACTGGAAGGAGTGTTTAATAGGACTTGACTGATGCGTTGATATATTTTTTGGCATGCTGGTTGAAAGGGAGGAAGGCACGCTAACAGAGATGGTGGATGCCATAGAAGCGTGCACAGAGTCTGATATGCTAGAAGGTGAACTGACTGTCCATGAACTGATCTGGTTGTCACTCTCTTTAAAGCAGGAGACCTCCTCTACAGTCTCAGCTTTGTTTGCTCCTGACATGGTTTGGTCCTCACCAGCAGGAGTTCTTCTCTCAGTGTTTGTCAGCCCAGTTATATATGTGTCCCTTTGACCATCGGCTTCCTCTTCGCTGTCAGATGCGCGTCTGCAAGACACCAGTAGCTCAGCAGGCTTGGTGCTAATGTCCAGCAGAAAAACCTGCTCTGTAGCCTCTACCGCATCGTGATAATTGAGGGGACTGAGACCTGAATAGGCAATGGTACAACCCTCCTCTTCATCACCTGACCTGTCTGAAAGATTGAAGTGGGCCTGAGAGCGTTTCTCGCCGCAATGCCCACGGGATAAGTGTGAATCCTCGTCTGGTAAGTAGTGATAATGAAGATGCCCCTGGTATTTCTGGCTGATAACACTGTACATGCTGTCACCCATGTTGCTATCCACAGACATCGTGAAGGTTAGTTGTGGTTCTGTGATGATTTTATCCGGTTCCATAGATGTGTGACATTCGATGGAAGTATGACTAGTGTTGTTATACAAACTTGGAACAGGGGGAAACAAATCACCGTGTCCTGTGTTTTCTGTAGCTGCGTCACGTGAATCACGTTTCTGTCGAATAGAAGTAGCATCTTTTTTACTTCTCTCAGCCCAGCAGATGTTTGACAACCGATTTGTCTCAGGTACATAAATGCTACACTGGCTGACCTGAACATCCATTTTGGCTGCACAGCTGCTGGAGTAGCTGTGTTCCCTTTGTACTTCTTGCTCAGGAATACAATCCTCACAGGGTCTCAGGTTCAGTGAGGGCTCCTCCGTTGCTGTCTCCGTAGTAGGACTATAACTCTCAAAATTATTTTGTTGTTTGTATTTGGATGGGAAGTTATAAAAATCTGTTTTCTTATTCTGTGGCACTGAATCATCTTGGGGATACTCTGTTTTATTCTGCAATGGATCACAATAAGCACGCTGAATATTAACAGGTGATGACCCATTGTTCAGATATTCATTATTGTCTCTGATGAAATTATCTGGGTTGATGCTATTATCAGCTTGTTCCAGCTGGGCAGATTGATCTACAGTCGATTTGTAACACATATCCCATGTAACACATTGATTTAAACCCTCTTTTTGATCCTGACTTAGTGTACCAGTTTGGTTTTCATTGTGTCTTTCAGACATTTGTTCCTGTGGTCCATGTTGTATTTTATTTTCAGGAATACCTTCAGTGGGGCTGTCATTGTTGACACTAGTGGATTGCAAGACAGAAGTCCTGCCTAGTCTGGGTGAAGCCTGAGACACTGGTTGGTGAGGAGGCACTTGTGCCAACTGGATGGCCATTTTACTGCTGTGACAGATAACAGGCACTGCCCCAGAACAGGATGGTGATACTGGAGAAGAGCTTCTTTCATTCTCGTCCGAGTGCTCCTGCCAGATGCCTGATTTCACTCTCTCCAGTGAGTAAAGCATATCCTTCTGCACCTCTTTGTCCATGTTAGCTATGTCATTGATTTCAGCAGGGCTCGGGATATTTTGAATTAAATCCTGAGGTATCCAGTGAGGTTTGGCCTCACTTTTAATACTTTTGAGCTCATTACAGCTGACGCCTGGCTCACTTGAAGTGCTTGCATTGCTTGTTTCTTTCCAGTAGTTCACACCATGTTTAGCATCAATTCTGCTCGCACTGGTTTCCATATCCTTATTGGAATCAATGTGGACGGACGTTTCTTTAAAAGCTTCCATGTTGGATGTATACTGGTGAGCATGTTTCTCCAGTAAATTTCCCCTGTTTCGTGTACTTGAAGTGCGCATCTCTTCAGGACTTCCAAAGGCATTGATACAGGATGCTAATTGCAGATCACAGAAATTATGTGTAGATTTTGTCCTCATGTCGTCGTGGGGCAGATTTTCATCTCCAGCTGAATCAATCACATTTCCTGCAAGCCTCAAATCAGTCTGACAAGCTCTCAGAGCCTCAATCAGTTCCTCCATCTGCAGGTAGCAGGCTGCAATCAGCAGACTGTGATGTTGCTGCTGGATTTGATCGTGGGGTATAGATCCTGTATAAAGGTAGTCCAGAAGTGGTGGTAGTACAGACTCGGAGAAAAACGGGGCCTGCAGTTCCACCAGGACCCCAGTAGAGGACAGCATGGATGCCAGCACTGGACTGGAGGCTGCAAGTACACACCTGGAGTGACAAAGAACAACTCTCCTTGTGATGAACCATTACATGATCAACACTTCTGAAGAAAATAGATTCAATTGATATTTTGGTACTAGTGTCCGAGTTTGTTTTATTGTCATAACAACCAGTTTACATTGTTTACCTGTGTGCCGGATGGAGTTGACCTGGGCTGTCTCTCAGCCTGAGCACACAGTCGCAGAATTGATCTTGTTTTCTCTGAAGATTCAGTCTTGCCATCTGAAGTACTGCACGGTTACTAACTTCCTGGGCATAAAGTGCCACCTGGGGAGGACAAGACAGTTACTAGTAATTATTTGACATTTTCAAATAAAGAATTTAATTATACTTGTGAAAAAGCTGAAAATTTTTCCTAATAGTCCTTTCAATAGAATAATATTCATTTGAACACCAAAACTGGCTTTAGTCAGCTAAATCTATTCCACTGCTAGAATTACAAACATTACTATTCTCTGCTTGGAGTCTGATTTAAGTTGCAATATCAAAACTTTGCAGCTTAGACCTACATGACATCTCAAGAACATGCTTACCATAAACATCCTGTATTGATAGACACCTTAGACCAGCCCATGATGTCTGCATAGATTCAGTGAGTATAGATTGGACTATATTCCTCAGTCACGTCTCCATTATTTTGAAGTCTGTCAAACAGTATGTTGTGGTCAACTGTGTGGAAAGCAGCACTGAGATCCAGAAAAAAACTAAACATTTTAATCTAGATATGTTATTGCTCATATAGATAGATGTTATTTGGCACTTTAATAGGTACAGTTTTAGTAATGTAGTGTGACCTAAATCTAGACTTTCAGTCAAAGTTTTGTTCCAGAAAGCATGTCGTTTTAGTAAAATAAAGGTTTGATATGGGCCTGTAAATGTTCATTACCGATGCAAACAGGTTATTCTTTTTAAAATCAGATTGATGGCTGCTGTCTTTAGAGCCCTTAGAAAAGTATCTGGCTGTGGAGAGCTGCTGAGTACAGTACTGATCTGCAGTACACGTAGTAGAGAGTCAAAAACATATTTTCAAAGATTGTGTGCAGGGTGTCAAGGTTCCAGGTGCTAAACAATCTCATTAGAGCTGTAAAGTCTAGAAGGTGAAAATGTGCCAAGTTAGCAAAGATTTTTTGGAGATGCTTGACTTTGAAATCTCAGCAGCTGTTCATACACATATGGGCAGATCCATGGGATTGTTTCAGACAGAACCATGGTGGGATGCTCAACATGAGATGTAACTCCATGCAATAGAAACTGTCTGTCCATCCGCATTTGCTCTATGTGAAACTCTTAGCTGCTACAGAGTCAAAAACTCCTCATGGTCGAATATTTCCTGCGGTCATTCAACCTTAATTTTTATGCACTTTACTTTTCCAGACATTTCCTCACAGTCTTTGACTCCTCAGGAGGCTGGGTCTCTTGCTAAAAACTGTTTGGTGTCCCAAAGTTAAGTTTTGTTCCTTTGAACAGCTCAACCAAAAAAAGGTCCGTCAACATCAGTAATCCCAGGAATAGTTCTTTTTGTAGAAGTAGCCTATGTAGAAATATTTACCAAAGTAGCCGGTGTGAGAAAGAAAGGAAGTAAAGCAGAATCTATCATGAGCTAAGACAACATCCCTGCACAGTAGCACAACATATAAACTGTTTGCAAATGTAGAAATAGACAGAATCTTACCTCCATGTTATGTGGAGAACGGAGCAGAAGATCCTCACTCTCTTGTTCGCAAATGAATGGAGAAATGAGCCTCCGTGGAGGTTTTATGGTCCCAGTTTACTACGTATGTGCACTGGCTCATACGGAAAGCAATCACACGGTTTTCATATTGGGAGCGTGGCATGACGTGGTGGGACAGGTCCTTATAAGGAGTGTCGGCGTCCAACGTCAGTGTCTCCATGGCCCGTTATGGAGGGGGACTGGGCCCCCAACCCACAGAGAGGCCACAGAGCTATAGTCAACAGAGCTGCTGTTTCTATACACATCACAGTGGCGCAACATGAAAGAAGTTAGATTGATGGATTGGAACAGATGTGCAATAAATACCAAGTTGTCACAATGAAAAGAAGAATATAGGCAGACCACACATTCCTCCTAATATAGTGAGATTTCATTCTATTGTTTCTTTTGAAGATGTTAGGACTGCACATGGGTGTAGTGATTAGCAGTCTCATCTCACAGAGAAAACACACAGTTATGATTTTGAGCTTGCTGCATCTCCGTATAGTTTGCATGTTGTCCCTGTGCATGGTATCACCTCCAGATAAACTGGATAAAGCTGAAGAAGATTAATATTGGAGATAAAGTCAAAGCTAATTTACAAAATAGTCTGTAGAGTTGAAAGTATACATAAATGTTTCAAGGTAAACCATCAATATGAAACAATTATAAATATGTCAGTTAATGTATTTGGCAACTTTCAGTCTTCTGCAGTGTCTGTGTACATCTTTTTTTTCTCTTTTTGCCTTGTTTGAATTGCTTATGAAACACAAAATGGCCTTTTGTCTGCAAGCTGCTCTGCAAAAATGATTATTTGATTGATTGATCACAAATGAGTCACAGAAAAAGCAAAGAAGAAACTTACAATGACTGCAACTGTTTCTATGTGTTTTGATTCTACATGGAAAAGTGTTTCCAGTGTCGTCCGTCCATGACAACTCCCCTTTCGCTGACGCTCTGTTGACAACTCCATATTAAGCCATTTCTCCACCCTTCTACACCATGTGCTTGTCACGCCTTTAAGTCTCCACAGCTTTCTAAAGTTACAGTCTGTCCACAGGCCATCAGCACATTTTCCTTGGCAACTGTACAATGGAAATACTACCACAGGACACTGGATCATATAGTACGCCTTTTTAAATGAGGCTGGAGGCAATAATAACTTACTACGCAATTTTGATGCCATGTAAAAATATCCAAGACATGCAAGGAGACTTCTCTATTGTTATTATATAATTACTTTCAGATGCTTTCAAATTCAGATGAAACTGATTTGTAATGTTTATTTGCATGTTTTAACATGTGGATAAAAGACATAATTTTCAGGCAATAAAATATTACAATGTAATGTAAATAAAGTGTAGATTCTCTTCAAGTTCACACCAGGTGAGCTCCAATGCATGTCATTCATCTGTACCTCACCTCATTCCGGACTATGTGACTGAAAAAAGGCACGTAGCCACAATGTGCCAAGCAGGTCTGTGGCACGCACGTACTGTGTCCCTGTGTGTTTTCCACACATATGGTTAGTCCATCGTGGCTTTGTTTGCTTCCATTCTCTGGCCATGTATTGATCTCACACTGTACTACGTGCTTGTAGAGAGTTGATGGTTGTAGGAGAATGAATATAGGGAAATGGAAGTGACATTTGTGGTGTCCCAAGACCAACCAGTCCATCACAGGAAGTAAAATTTTGCCTTACATCATGGGAATCAACTGGGATCAGCTCCAACTCCCCAGTATATTAAGTTGAATAAAGCAGGAGAAAACAAATAAACAGAACTCACAAAACAGAATCAAATGTTCGAGTCAGATGATCTACAATGCAAGTGATCTGTATTTGTCTCTCCATGTCCATCACACCAGTAGGAATATAAAAAACCCACTCAGCCACAGTGTGCCAAGCAGACACATGCCACTCATGTAAGTTGACGCTGTGTTTGTCACGTATACATTTCACATCATGGCATTTGGTGCTTCCATTCTCAAGATGCGTTTTGACCTATAGCTCACTTAAAGAAAGAAGAAACTTAATGAAACTTCTTGGGAAAAATACTTCCCCACATTTATTCCATCCTATTCAAGTTAACCTAAACTACACATGCTAGGAGCTGTTAGCTGCCATGCTGCAGAGCCCAGGGAGCAGCCCAGGGCTGACGGCTTTGCAGTCCCCTTCCCTAACCTCTATGACACCGCTACACTCACTGTACTGTACCACTTGCATACAAATGGAAGGATGATGGAATGATGTGCAGTTTCAATATAAAAACACATGGAAAATACATGGAAAATATTCAAAGGTCATTCAAAAATACTCAAAACATAAAATGTAAAATGCATATCACATGTCTCTCTTTGCTCATGATCCCTGTTTACCACTACAGTCTGCCTGTACAAGGTCCACACAGACACAATGTGCCAGGTAGGCATGCGTCGCTCACGTACTGTGGCACTGTGATTGTCAGATGCTCACTTGGCATAATAGTAGCTCTGAGTTCTTCCATCCACCAGATGCATATCGACGGAGCTGATGTAGTGTAACTATTTCATGCAACAGGGAGTTTTCTTGGACACTAAGACAATTGCAACATATTTTCTGGACTGTGGGAAGAAACCCAAATACCCGGGGTGAAAATGCAACCTCCACATAGAAAGGCAGGTATCTTAACACATGACCTAGTGTGAACCACCGTTCCCCCATGCCCAGTGTATAAACCTTAACAAGAGAAGTGGATGGAAGAAACTAAACATCAGTTTAGTTAGTACATGAGCTCAGTTGACTGAGTTCATGTATTACAGTTGTCCTTCACTATAACGCGGTTCACCTTTTGTGGCCTCGCTGTTTTGTGGATTTTTTCAGTGCAATTTTGCAATCTTTTTTTACATTTTTTTTTTTTTTATGAGGGGTGAAACTATGGAGCTAAACAGCTCCGGGGGGAGAGCGGGGCCCGCATAGCTCTGTGTCCGTGACAGGGAAACCCCCTTGGGCTGAGGGGAGCGTGCGTACGAAGGTTTGAACTTTTGAGAGTGCTTAAACAAGAGAGAAAAGTGAGAAAATGTTAATTCCTGTCTGAGAAAAGTGTATAAAGTGTGTGGTGAGAGGTTTTACAGCCTTTATAGCCTTTACAACATATATAATAATTGAAAAAAATAAAGCTATCCTATTACAGATTGTTGTTAGGACATAAGTCCCGCAATAAACGAGGGACACTGTATACTACTTGTACACAAGACAGGTGGAGTGTCTCCCTTGGGATTAAAGATAGAAGGACTCTCTGGACAGGCCACCAGTTCATCCCAGGACAAATCTAGAGAGACAGACAATCACATAAGGTCAAGTTCATACCAACTGATAATTCTATCAATTATTGACCGACTGACTTCAAAGAAGAACTGTCAAACACATGCAGAGGAGAACATGCAGACTCCACACAGAAAAAGCCCAAAACCAGACAAACCAGGAAAGTTAATTTCTTTGAATGGGGGACAAAGGGCCAATTCCCCCAAAAGGTGTGAATTTATAACTCCAGTTTGAGTAGACAGTCATACTTGTTGCATTTGAATGGTCTCTGAATCAAT
>OMNM01038170.1:0-12238 GCA_900302745.1 Parablennius parvicornis | reverse complement strand
GTCTGCCCTCGTGTACAGGATGTTGTCTCTCCCTCCGCGAGAGGGAAAGTGCGCATGCATGTACGCCGGTCAACACCTCTGCTGTTTAGTCAATATGACTCAGACATGAGGTGGCGGATCTTCACTGAGATGTGCGAGGGATTAAGAGCAGAGGAAAAGTCAACAGTTGAAATACAAGATTTTGTGTGGCGGTAGTGTTTAATTCTTATTTTATTCAGAAGACACACTGAAGTGATTATAAGTGTAATAGATGAATACAATTTTATAATAAGCTTTAGTGCAAAACTGCCAGTGTTGCAGAATATATATGATTGAAGACCGTTAGTAGCAGTATTGTATTATGTGTCTCTTATGAGAATAGATTAAGAAGTCCTGTATCGTCCATTTATTAATACAGTACTTAGTTTAACAGAACACATGTTTTTAGAACAAAAGGTATGGTATTTGCATAGGAAATAACTTAATTATTTAAAGAGCAATCACTGAAATATGTTGAATTTCAATGTTTCTACGATGCCGAGTAGATTGACAATAACAACAATCATGACTCCCAGTCCATATTCTCCTGGGACTTTTATAGTTTTGTAGTTGACATTCATTGTAATAACAATCTAAATTGTGTCAATGCAAATGTCCATGTACTTCCATTGTGGATGTTTATAATGTATTGTTCTCTGAACATATGTGTGTGGTTTCATTACTATCCGAAACAACAGTGCCTACTCAAGGCCTGGCATGGTAATTACATGGTATTCAAATTGTTGTGTATAAATGGAAAACTTTTCTGAAACACATACACAAAAAAAAACATGGTGCGACTTGAAAGGTTGCTGCCATGAAAGCTGACCCCATTGCTCAAAGCCATGCTGTCACGTGAGTTTGGAAAATACCCATAATGCAACAGCTATCGGATACGATTTTTAGACATTTCACTGTATTTTGCACCAGAATGTTTCATTAAAACTGGCTTTTAGTTGATATTGTAGTCATTTTTCGCCAGTTTGATTTTGCAAGAACATAGATATTTTGATCACACAACTCTGCAACACAACAAGGAAAAACTTAAAAGTTTAAATTTAAAGGTTATTACGGCAGTGGCGACTGGTCATTAGGGGCTGAGCCCCACCTTGTATCATCAGAAACGATTCTGTGTAAAAAAAAATTATAATTCTTTGAGTTTATCTACATTATTTTCTTTTTTGTGAATACTACTTCATCCTAAATTGCACATAATTAGTGTGTGAGGACTCTATTTCCTGATTATTGGTCTCCAGTTGCTGCTTCTCGCTGTTTCCTCCTGATTCTCACCGATGTTTGAATGAGTGGGGCTAGCCTCTCTCTCACCATGCAGTGTGTATTGCATGCAGTAAAGTGTAAGTGCGCATGCTCAGGCAGTTTCTCCATTCATTCATATCACGCGAATTTGATGCCTGGTGGGGCTTGAAGCCCAAAGCCCTACTAACAACGTCATTAAGAACCTCAGAGCTGATTGGCTGGTGCTGATTTACACGCTGCTTCACAGAACCGGAGCGACCCGTCAAATGCTAGCATGTTAGCAGCTCGAGCTAACAAAATGTAGCAGCTAGAGCTAACTAAGTTAATAATCAAATGATTTATGGCGATTATTGATTGGAGTAAGAATTTGAAACTCCTACCTTAGCAGAGAAACTGGAGGTAAGTGGTGGTACACTGAGTAACATGGTGTTAAAATGTTTTAAGCATGAATAATTGCATAACTGTTAGTGGTAGAGTGGTAGAAATTATGTCTTTGAAGCATTAAATCCAGGTTTAATTCCCTAATCTGATATTTTTTTCCAATTGATTTTTGTTTATTTTAGAGGTTTTTTTTCCCCAGCTATTTCCAGTGCACAACCTTTTGACAGGATCAGCACTTATATGGTTGTCAAAATGTTGTGTGGCTAAATAGTTGTGCACCCACTTTACTTTGGCATTTAGTGGCAAAACTTGACTGAAAATTAAATCTTGCCCCACCAAGTATTTACATATAGAAACGCCACTGGGCACTATTATAGCAGTTGTGGCTCGGTTGGTAGAGCAGTTGTGTCATAAACACAGGTTCGATTCCCCATCCCCATATATTGTCCTTGAGCAAAGCACAACCCCAAATTGCTCCCAATGGATGGATTAGGCACCTTTACATGACAGCCGCCTCCATTAGTGTGTGACTGTATCTGCGAATGGGCGAAAGTGATTGTTAAAGCACTTGAAGGGTGTTATATGTAAGAAATCCATTTACCAAATTTTACCAGAGGCCCACTCAAAATGAAACTGATCTATTCGTGGCCCCTGATCTAAGATGTG
Source organism: Parablennius parvicornis (assembly GCA_900302745.1). NCBI lineage: Eukaryota > Metazoa > Chordata > Actinopteri > Blenniiformes > Blenniidae > Parablennius > Parablennius parvicornis. The sequence continues at coordinate 9,916 of OMNM01038170.1, read as the reverse complement.
TTTGACACCCCGGTTCTAGACCTTTAATTACATTCCTATAAAGTTTTACCTGACTTTACCTTGCTTCTTTCATATGGTCCTTCGTGTATTTTTTGTTTTTGATCTGTCATAGAGAGAATATCCCAGTTTCTTGCTGTATTTCCACTCCTATGTCAACTGCAGATCTAATTTTGTGACTGTGTTTAACCTCATGATCCGGGTTAAAAACATCATGTTTGAGTAGATGTGTTTACCGTCGACGTTTTCCCGGTCGCTGATGTGCTGGAGGTTGCATCCTGTCTCCTCCCTGCTCAGATCCGACTCCTGGTGGTACGACTCCAGCCTGGAGTGCGCATTTCTGCGGAGCTTGGGGCTGGCGGGGACACAGCAAGAGGTCGTGCTCCCCATTTCTCCCTCTCCTTTACCTCACCGACCCTACAGGGCAGATCGGGGGAGTCTAGCAGAGTGGGTTTTTCTCTCTTTTTTTTTTCTGTTATTCTGGAACACTAAGCGAGCCCACCGCGCCGGTCAGCACAGATCAGAGCGCGTCCGGAGCATCCGCTGCCCATAGATCCCGGTATAGCAGACCGTCGGTGGGCGGCCGAGAAGCTGCCACAGAAGCGGAGGATGGAGGTGTCACTTCCAGGACGTGAAGCGGATCCGTGCGACTGGGTGATCCGAGAGAGTAGCGCCGGACATGGTGCAGGGAGGACGCGTAAAAAAAGAAGAAAAAAAAAAAAAGGGAGGAAGAAAGTGCGTTACGCGCGTCGGCCGAGCGGAGCTGTCAGCGCAGCGCAGCGCCGGAGAGCGACAGGGAGGGCTGCAAATCCCCGCAAAAAGGTTCCGGTTCAAGGGGGTGGTTACAACTGAGAGAGCAGCGAGAGAGGCCATCCAATCAGCAAAACAAGGGTTTTTATGAACCTACTCTGTAATAAATGTGTCACAATCACCTGCTTATAATAAGACGCAAAATACAAAATCATCCCCAAACATATAGAAGTCACATCAAAGCATGATTTGAATGAATGTACTGGTTCACAAAGTATTCATACGAATATCAAAAATGCTTTTAATCACCCCTTTGAAACATTTGTCATTAATAGAGAGAGAGAGAAACTAAATGATAGATCATAAATATTTATCATATGATATCTAATTGTAGACAGGTTATAGTAAACTTTCCCACTTTTAACATATTTTAATAAATCGAAATTTTAAGGAAAGTGCGTTAATTCATTCGTCAAAACATATTGCGATGAGAAGAAATGTGGCTTCTCAAAATGTGCAAAAAGTCCATAATGTAATACTCCTTCCATTCGTCTATCCATCCATCCATCCATCCATCCATCCATCCATCCATCCATCCGAGACATAAGGACAATTCAGGATCACCAATTAACCTCAAGTGTGGAAAAACATGCAAACTCCACACAGAAAGGCCAAAGTCGGTATTTGAACCCGTGGCCTACTCTCTATGAGGTGAGAGCACCGACCTAATGCAATAATGATATAATAATATGTAATGTTTTTAAAACGTATTACATTATTAGCTTTTTGTGTAGCTCTTTAAATCATAATGGGGAAAAAAGCTTGACCGTAATTTTTTTTTTTTTTTCATAGTAGGACGGTACATCAGTACGGTAAAACTAACTTGTCTTGCAATGGTCTAAAAGAGCATAATGTTTTTTTACCTCATTATGACGATTACTTATTACGAAGAGCAAAGATGGCAAAGACCTGGTTTGAATATACACTCCACGGGACGAGAAGCTTTTGCAGTAATCAATGCAAAGAGTTCAAAGGTGCAGGCGAGAATCAGGCAAAAGTCGTTCAGATATCTCCACACTGACCTCAGAGCCACAGTCCAGCCCAGAGAACACATAAGAAAGAAGAACACACCAGGTGCTTTATCGAAAAAAGAAAATCACCAGGACTCCCCACAGTCGTACAGAGGATACCGACCCCATTCTATTTCACAGTTCTGAAATAGTTACATTTAATTTGAAAAAAACAACAACAAAAAAAACACCAGAAGACACAAAAGATTGCAATTTAAGGAGATTTTGAAGGAGCAGGACGTCTAAAAAAAACCCCCAAAAAACAACCCATGAATGATGAAGATGGCGAAAGCCCATTATCGAGCCATTCATGTTTTCTTCCTCTATTTGTTAGGCTTGTTTTGTTTTGTTTTGTTTTGTTTTGGGGGAGGTTGCCTCTTTATCGACAGCATGCACTTTTACTTCCTTTCATTTTCTCTCTTTAGGACAATTTCTGTATGTGATGAGATAGAAAAGGGACTATGGGCATGTGCTATTGTTGTCTTTCAGAACAAAACCCTACGGTGGCCCAAAAGGACCAACAATACAACACACCAACAAAAGTCACAACACAACAGCAAAAGTCACAACACAACACAACACAAGTCACAACGGAAGGGCGCGGCGGTGGAGAGCAGGCTTTGTTTCCTGGGGAACCTTTTTTTTCCCGATGGACCCAAGTCCATCAGAATATATGGTCCCCTTGTGTATGTGCTCTGCCGTTGATCCTTTGGTTCTGCTTTGGGTCCGTCAGATAATATTGTCCCCCTGGCAAACGAGGCCTGTTCTTCTCGATGGACTATTGGGAGAATTTAATGAAGCATAAGTAAATTGATTGGAATTGAAATGATTTATTGGCACTGTTAGAAAAACAGTTCACATTGAACATTTTTGATTTCTAATAATGATTTAAAGAATTACTCAGGAGCGATGCTCTCTCACTTCCCATTATGACCTAGTTAATTCAACTACATTACTTCCATTGACCGCAGCGTAATAATAGATAAATAGCTTACTAGTTAACAATACTTTGTTTATATCAATATGCAATCCCAATTATATTAGGTCAGCAAATGTGTTATAAAACAAATCACAACATTAATCACAATCATCATGCAGCAGCGTTTTATTACCGTTTCAATAAATTCCGTAATCAAAATATTGTGGAATTTAGCATTTTTTTTCTCCTTTTTGCTTTTGTGTTGTGGCTTTTGTTGTCGTGTTGTGGCTTTTGTCGTCGTGTTGTGTCAGCAGGGACAAACCTGCACAGATGATGGATAGATGTGGTTCAGTAACGTCTAACCTGGATAGTTTGGTTCTATGTTTCAATGTGGATCAGGTGCTGCCTAAACAGTCTGCTAACACAATCCGCAAAATGCCACATCATTCACAAAGACTACATTTTTTTTCTCACGAAGAAAGAAAAACAAACTCTTTCAGTTGTAATGTGAGCAGGTCGTGATTTTATCTGGAAAAATCTGGAGGAAAGTTTAAGCTTTTGTATGGTTTCTTTGTCTTTACCACAATAACCTCCCATGTTACCACCGACAATGCTGCAGTTGTGTATTTTTTTTTTGCTTCTTTAAATTGGCTTTTGCATTTGTGCAGGTTTGACCTCCTGAGTCTTGGATCAGATTCTCCAGAGGACGAATCTAAAATCAGAAATATAAGCAATTTTTTGTTTTGTTTTGTTTTTCATACCAAACAAGTAACGCTTGAAGGTTTTTCATGATGTCAGAAATTCCTTGTTTGACTGGGAGTGAACTGTGAAGAGAAAGATTTAACTAACTTAATCATAGCTTTAATTATTGATAAACATTTTAAGAATTTGCTTTAAGGGTTAACTAATCTCAACACTTATTACACAAAAGCCATCATAATCATCATCATCTCCAGTCAAGGCCATAATTAAACATGAGGCAGAAAATGGAATCCCCCTCACACTGTATAATTCTTGGTGGCTTTTCTCAGGTGAGAATTTTCACAAGGTTCTTCTTCTCACGATACACTGATATTTTTGAAGTTATTTTGACCAAAACTAAAGGAAGACACGAGCTTGAACCTGATTGTGTTGCTCCTTTCTGTGTCTTGCAGGCATCAAATGCCGACAGGAACCTCCCGATCCTGCAGTGACATGGTGAGGTGGACGTCATGATCCTCTGCCTTTTTGGTTCCATGACATCGGAAAAACTGAAAACCACAGTCGACACAAAAATGATCTCTTTTAAAACCCACCCAGGACTCCCTCATAGCTCCTGTCTCCTCAGGTAGGTTTTTTTTTTTTTTCTTTTAAACCATCTGTTGATTGTCTTTTATATGGAAGTAAAAAACAATGTATTGTCTAATACACACATTATAAAAGACAAAAACAAGAACAACAACAGCCCTACTAATGATCAAATCTCATCAGTCCAAACCTCACTTTGTATGTCATTACTCTCCAGGAAGTTGAAGAAAATAATCCATATTTGTACTCCAGGTTGTACTAAAAATTTTGGCTGCACAGATCCAACACCATTTCCCATAAGCATATAATTAATGGACACTCCCACACACAATGAAACAGAGACCCCTTGTGGACACCACGTTTAGTGCATGTTTCAGGAACAATCGGTTTTTAAAGAGATTCAGCTTGGCTGGAGTGATGTACAGTCTGGTAAGCTATTTATCCTGGAATAATTTAGAGTGTGGATTAACTGTTTGAGTTTGAACTAAGGATCAAGCTGCTGACCTCTCCTGAACTGTTAAATTGGTCTGTAAATCACTTCTTCAAAAAACTCTTATTTCATAAGTGAAAATCTCATAATACCCAATTGCTGTAAAGCGTTCCATCATGTGATACATGTGACATACATTCACTGTTATTTAAAGTGTATTGCACTATAGATTCTTTTTCATGTTTGTCTAATATTTTCCATGTTATATTTTTATTTTGTCTTAATCTGTATTTGTGGCCATTTATTTCATATTTGGTCATAATTATCTGTGTTTTTTTTTTGTGTTTGTTCTGCAGGAAGACAAATTCACACCGGGGTGTGAGTAAATACAGTAAATGCACTACTTCGCTGGGATGTCCACAGTACAATTGAAGTGACATATAAAGTGCACCGTAAAGAAACAAAAAAGGAGAAAACACAAAATTTCACAAAAAAATTTTTCTCATTCTTTATTAAATCATCTGAGTGGCATTCACAATATCCTTGATATTCCTTTCATCAACAATCTCTTCTCAAAATGTCCACATGTCTGCAACGTTGTAGAACACAAACTTGAATGACTCCAAGACGTTTTCCTTTTAGGACTTGTCCAGGACCGCTTCTGCACACAAGACTTCGTACTGCAGCCTGTTCCTCCTCCCCTATGTCCAGTGGTGAAGGCAGGTCAGCTCTGCTAGTAAACCTGTTTTTGTTTGCCTGAACCCACTCTGGTGCACGTAGCAGTCACAAACAATCCTGGATTTAGTCGTGTCCTATTGAAAAGACAGACAAAACATATTCCATGTTTAAATGAGTACATTTATTCCCACAGCACGGAAAGTGAAGCTGACGGAAGGAGAGTCCATCACCAAACCTCCGCCTGACGATCGCCGCCGGCTGGAGAAGTCTGGCACCGCCAGCGGCTCGTCGGCCTCCTCCAACGCAGCTGCTGCTCCCTTCAAGTCAGTAAATCCACAAGATGTCGTCGTGCTTTACTTCCTCTGTAACTGCTGTAGAAATGTATCCTCAGTAGTTTATCAACGACGATCAGCCGCTCTAACCTAACAAGCTCGTCTTTGGTCTGTGGGGAGGAGCTGAATCACCCAAAGTTCCGGAAAGACATGAAAACTATAATCACTTCTTTGCCGCCTCCTCTTGTGCTCCACAGGATGAGGCCACCTTCACGTGCTCCTGGTGCATCCAGCCACTCGATGCTGGACAAGGAGCAAGAAGTAAGTGGTGGACACGCTGGGAAAAGCCACATTGTTGATTCATGATTCTTTCTTGCCAAATTGCCTAAAAAAAACAAACATTTGATGCTTTGGTCAGATCTTAAAATTACAGTTTTTTAATCAGTTTTTGTGTCCTGTGTTGTTTGATTTGCAGAGGTCGCTCCGCTGATGGCCAAAGCCATAAAACTGTTCAACAACAGATTCTCCCACCGATAAAAGAGACTGAACAGGTTGAAACACAGAACCATCACGGAGGGATACTTCACATGTTTCCTTTGCTTGATCTGCATATGACATGAAGATGAAGAGTTTTTAGATGTAGATTTAATTCATTACAGCCATGAGCAGTGACAGACAGTCAAGAGACGGTGCTTTTTTGTGAAAATGTTTTATTTGTTAACAGTTTTGGAGGTGTTGGACTCCCGACTTCATCAGCTCTCTATACAATCACATTAGTTGTTTTGTTTTTGTTTCCCCATCTTTTTTTTCTGCCACTGACCTCGGAGTATGTTCTTCTTTCTTGAACGCAAATAAGAATTTTCAAAAATTTCAAACTCCCTCTTTAAATGAGAAGGAACATTTTGAGTAATGGTGAATTTGTTTATTTAATGTTAGCACGATTAGTCCTCCATATAATATTGGTGATCATGTTTGTCTGCCCTCTTGTGGTCAAAAGCTGTAATTACATTAAACCACATACATGTTGTGTTCGTTTTGCACTTCCTTTTGATGCAAAAATTATCGGTGGCCCTTTGGGAAAATTAGTTGCCTGCTGCTGCTCAAGCCCATTTATACTCCAGAAATTCGGCCAGAAGCCATAAGAAGTTCGGCAGTGACGTCAGCCAGCTGCCGAAAAAAGCGTTTGTTCGGCAGGACAGTTCATACTCCCGGGAGAAGCTGCCGTAGTCGCAGGCCACTCGTCTGTGAAGCGGCGTTTTAACTTTTCAACTGCGCAGCATATTTCTCGCCTCCAACGTTTTCAGAAATACGTTTCTCTGAACTGTTTCATTAATGGATTTCAAAGTTTGGGGCTGAGCGACCATGTTGTTTCGGTGTTACCGCAGGAACTGACGGCGAGTGGTGAGTGGTGCGTTCAAGTGCTCGTTTACATGTGGGAAGCTCGAACTTCCACATGTAAACGAGCTGCGGGGCTCATACAGTAGCGACGTTACATGATAAATGTGATTCAAATATGACTGACAGCCATTAGTGAGCTGAGACTCAGTTTAGATAGCTCGCACGCTGCGCCTGCGAGCTGGAACACGCATGCGCAGCACACGTGACTATCGAAGTTTTGGCAGTGTGAGTTCGGACAGTCTGCACTGCCTAACCAATTTTGTTCGGCCAGAAGGAGCTGGCCGAAGGAAATGACGTCATTTTGTTGGGCCAGCTCAGTTCTGGCCGAACTTCTTATGGAGTATGAATGGGCCTGAGCATGTGTGGCCCTCCCCAAGGGCCACATAATAAATTAACAATACTATTGAGGGCCGAGACATAAGTTGACTTGAGTTTTGGTCAAAAAGAATCTTCTCCTGGCAAAAAGCAGTTATTAAAATTAAAATTCGGGATTGTGCGTTCCCCACAAGATGCCATACAATTAAAAAAAACCCTCTCTTTTAACTATAATACGAGCGAGTAGGGATTTTATGTGGTAAAATCTGGAGGAAAGCTGAGGTTTCTGTACAGTTTCTTCACAGATCTGATCTGCAGTTGTGTGTAATGACCAGCAGAGGTCCTCCTTGTCACAGTTTAGGACTGTTTGTGTTGTCAAGGTAGTGGGCTTTGACTCATTTTGTATGCCCCTGGGCTTAAGCTGGAAATTTCCACTGTGGTCACACCAAAGGCCATGCACACGTTAAAAAAAAAAAGTGGAAATTAAATAGTAAATAGACTCTTAGTGATTGCGTGTTTCTACACAAGAAGATTGAGGAGCAAAAAATGAAGAAGTGTGTGTTTAAACTCCAGATAGTGTGATGTTGTTGGCATAGTAAATGATATATCGTTGGGTATTTTTCCTGCTGGCTTTACTCAAGGACATTTGAAGTGACATAATCCCATTTTATTCATATTTGGAAAAAGTGGAATTCAAACATAATGCATGCCAGCTAATTTTTAATGAAGCACAACTATTTCGAGTATAAATCGTCTTCTTCATTTTCCACTAGCTGCAAGGTCTTGTTGTAAACAGAAGATCGTCTTTAGAAGGTATTTAACCGTTCACCAGCTTTGTGTGCTGGAGAAGGAAAAGAAATGGAGAGAAAAGGAATAATTTTATGAGGTGGTGAAAGAGAGATTCAGATTATCTGTCAAATGAAGAAAAAAAAATGTTTGCGTGTATATATATAAATATATAGTTGCAAGTTATGGCTGGTTATTAAAAATGTTTGATGTACGTTTTCCGATCAATAAGCGAGGTCGGAAACACTTATAACGATGGGAAAGAGCTTGTCGTCTCACAGAATATTACCTTTGCTTTTATCACCGGCGAACCCTTCGAGGTCACTGTTATATTCAGGCGTTGCTATGGAAACCATTCAATTTCACGTCCTTCCACTTTTCAAAAGCTAATTTCATGTTGTTGGCTCTGGACATTTTCATCTGGTTCAATTTCTTCATTTTAATTTTGTGTACTTTCTTTGAGGAATTGACCTCGGTAAAAATAACACCATGATGTCTGGGTGTGAAACAGTTTAGTTCAGGGGCTACATACAGCCTCATTTCATCTCCAGTGGGCTGGACTGGTAAAACAGTGCCATATAAACCTTTAAATTTAAACTTTTCAAGTCTTTCTTTGTTGCGGTTCTGAGTGTAAGTGATGAAAATGTCACTATTTTCACAAAAACAGAAGATTTATATGGAAAAATGCTCTAATCTCAACTTAAAGTCAATTTTAATGTTATTTTCTCTCAAGAAAACGTCTTCTAAAACTGTTGCATTGTGCATGTTCTTACAAACTCACTCTGACAGCATGGTTTTGTGTCAGCTATTTAAGAAATTTTTGATTTTTTTTCGCAAAACATTTTACAATGTTTTTAACATTTTAACCATGTTGGAGCCACTTGCTGGCCAGTTTTGACCCACAGGCCTTGTTGTTTGACGCCCATTACAGAGTGAACAAAAATAATCCACTATTAATGTCACATCTTTCAATATTTTATTATTTAAAGAACAAAAAAAGTTGTTCAGTCCCGAACGAGGAAGTACACTGAGAAGTGAACACCTGGTAAACGACGAAGCCATCGAATATACAACTAAAGAGCACAATAATTGAAATCTCTTTTCTTTTTTTTTTCTTTTTTTCTTTTTTTTAACACAACTTGTTTTCTTCGTAGATCTAACCAAAATGGGAAGCACCTCTCCCCGAGTACAAACAATGACCGGGTGTTTTGGCTGGTAAACATGAGAACCGGCCCCAGGATGACACCCTGACTGGATAAATCCCCAGTCTGCAGGAGAAACTGTTGGTTAAGGAGCTTTGAGAGCGAAGCCTTCGGGGTGTGTTACTCCAGGGATTGTGTGTGTGTGTGTGTGTGTGTGTGTGTGTGCTTCCCTAACAGAAAGAGAAAATCTAACCATATGATACTAACTCCAACATCAACAGAGAAAGCGAGCAGTTTCCAAATATCCAGAGAAACATTAACACCAGATGATATATTCTTTGAAAACAAAACGTCTACAAAAAAAAAAAAAAAATTGGCATCACCCTTTAAACAGAGCATGTTAATATCAAGCCGTAATCAAATACAGTTTAATTCCCCCAAAAATTAAATAAAATAAAAACAGATATCCATCATTTCAAGAACAAAATGACACCTGAAGTTGTTTTTTTTTTTTATATCATTGTAAAATATCTGTCATACAAATTTTAGTTTTTAGGTTTTTGTTTTTTTTTTCGTTAGAGCTTTTCAGCACATTCAACAAGTTAATAATAACATTTGCTTTGTAGAATATATATTAGTCCATTATTGTAATAAAATATAAAGTTCAGACATTCAGATACTCTCTGCGCTTTGACATCAGTTTTCATTCATTTTAGACACTTTATCTCACAAATAAGCTTTGGGTTCCAATAATGCCTCTCGAAAACGGCTTCAGTCTGCATGAACAACCAAACAAAAACAATCTCCAACTTAAATTTTCCAATTTTTTATATATATATATATATAAAAAAAAAAAAAACCATTTTGGAGCA
>OMNM01038169.1:0-14528 GCA_900302745.1 Parablennius parvicornis | reverse complement strand
CCTTCTACATCACACACACACACACGCACACACACACACACACACACACACAACAACAATAATAATAATAATAATAATAATACTAATAATAATACTACTACTACTACTACTAATAATAATAATAATAAATCTTCAAAATACTCTTAAACACTTTACATGGTCACATTATAAAATCATTTTACATTGAAATAGAGGAACAAAATAAAAACAATAAAAACATGATAGAAATAGATTAGTACTTCACATTAAAAGCAGCTCTGAACAGGAGAGTCGAGCGATCTGAAAGTGGTTTCTGGTAAAACAAGCAAACTCCACAACATTCCTGCTATAAAACAAGAGCAGAGCAGACTTACTTCCCCACTGGGGTCCGTCTTCAAGCAGACTTCCCCACTGGGGTCCGTCTTCAAGCAGACTTCCCCACTGGGGTCCGTCTTCAAGCAGACGTCCCCACTGGGGTCCGTCTTCAAGCAGACGTCCCCACTGGGGTCCGTCTTCAAGCAGACTTCCCCACTGGGGTCCGTCTTCAAGCAGACGTCCCCACTGGGGTCCGTCTTCAAGCAGACGTCCCCACTGGGGTCCGTCTTCAAGCAGACGTCCCCACTGGGGTCCGTCTTGAACGGCAGCGCTACGTTGTGATAATCACGTTCAAGCTTTCATCAAGAGACTCATACAATGAAGTATGACATATGTAAATATGTCACTTTTGAAAATATTATTACAGCTTTATGTGAATATGTATAAATGTAAATGTAATGCAGCTATAAATATATGTATGTGCTCTTATCTGTTGTTGTTGATGATTAATGCTGCTCAAAAAACAAACAAACTCCAAAACAAATTCCTCAAAATGCTTAAAATACCTGGCGGTGAGTCTGATTCTCCTACTGTGTTATTCATTTTGTGAATCACTGTGATGATGACGTTTTACGAGCAGCCCTTCATTCACTGTCCAAACGTGAAATAAAAGACTTGTGTTTGTTTTTCTTAATAAAAGACGTCCTGACCCAGAGAAGAGCAGCGGGACAGAGATGAAAGTCAGAATGACACATCACAGGGAGGCTTCCATCCAAAAGGCCTGCTTATGTCTTCCATCTCACATCACGGTTACTCCGTGTCTCCATCTGGAAGAAATAAACCTGTTTCATACGCCCTGAGAGGCTTTTTGGTGCTTTTGGGATTCATCCATTTCAAATTGTGGCTCCAAGGGTCCACCCACCTTAATCACAGAGTCCCACTTTGAGCTCCAGGGAGGATCCCCACGTCTGGCTTAGCAGCAACAGCTCTGTTTACATTCCGCTCTGTGTGTGTGTGTGTGTGTGTGTGTGTGTGTGTGTGTGTGTGTGTGTGTGTGTGTGTGTGTGTGTGTGTGTGTAAGTACCAGTTGAGTGGGGACTAACAGCCACCAACACAGTCAGTACAGCTTAGCTGTGCACACACTCCCTCAGAGTCTTCAAGGAAGATTATCTGAATCCAGCTTGAGAAACCAATTACTTGGTTACTTGGTATTGTAATGTTGGTCAGCTAGTCCCGAGTGGACGTTTCAGTTTCAACTTCTCCGCGCTGCTGGCTGGAGTTTCACGAGGTTCTTTGATGAAACGCAGTTTTAAATGTAATGACAGAAAACCCTGGATGGTTTTACAAAAAGCAGGACGGATCAACTCTGTAATAAAAGAGACGTTAAACACCGGCCACATTAGTAGGTACAGCCGAGTAGAGAAGTTCAGATCTACTAGTTTACAAAGTGATGATCAGGGAAACTTCAACTTAACGAGATTTCTGAGGTTGCAGTGGAGCTTTGTTATACTGAGATGTACTTCTAATATCCTGGAATTCTAATGTATGATAATATAAGATATATGTTAAGGATGATCTGAAGGTAGTTTAGATGGTGTTAAGTCCATTAAAATATGACTTGATTCTTGATGCCAAATTGGAGGTTAATGTCCTTTAAAAACATAATTAGAAGAAGCAAACAAGGTCGATCGTTTAAATAAATGATTCTACAGACTCGGGGTCTCTCTTTGACCTTTAATCCATTTGTTAATGTTTGTTTGCACCCCTGTGCCTCCTCTGCTCTTATGGGCTCCTCGTCTCTCACTGTACTCAGCGTGTGGTCAGCGTGTGGTCAGCGTGTGGTCAGCGTGTGGTCAGCGTGTGGTCAGCGTGTGGTCGGCGTGTGTGCTCACTGTGTCGGTGTACCTACTGTATGTAAGCATATCATGTGCTAAGAGGATTTTCATGAATTACTGAGTGGGGCCTGGTCCATAGGCTAAAACAACAGGATGAGCTCACTGGACTGAGCTGAAGACGGGATTGTTTTCAACACATCTTTGAGTCTGGGAAGTTGGTTGAAAAGCATCAATATATTGTTCAGGAGGTTTAAAAAAAAACCCCTAAACAATCTGTGACTTGTGTGGAAGAACGTCCCATTGATTCAGGTGCACAAATGTTTTTCCCCAGATTTGCTGCAACCACTGGAGTAAACATGTGAGCATGGCAGTTTTATAATCTGTGATTGTAAAGCAGGATTTGTGCACCTGGAATTAAGAAGCTGTGAATGTGTAAGTCCGGTGATGTATTTGTGGAGAAAGAAATAATTCTTTTAGGTACACAAAGTAATTCTACAGGTACACAACTACAAATTCCACTTTTACAATACCACCACATCATTCCTACGCCCTTGGTCAGTGTGAACTGTGTTTACAGTTTGAACACTGTGAATATTTATTTTAATATTCTAAAGGCACATTTATGAAGAGCTCTGCTTGTTTATTGATCCACACAAACAGTTTCACTGAAATAATTGGAAATAAAGTTTTTTTCCATTACTCTGATTGGCTATCATGGCTTCATGCTTCTCGTTACACTGCCCCCTACAGGTTTGGCATGCTCATTGTAGCTCTGAACCAGGTCTCTATGGGAGCTGTGTCAATGAAGAGTTTTTTTTGTAAACTTAGAGGGGGAAATAATCATTTTTGTAAAAACCCCGGTATGTTTAAATGTGGCCTGAGGCTATCAAATATTATTGAACTTTCATTGGCAAACAAACCTCTGAAGTGGTAGCTTAATAACTTTACATAAGTGTTCCCTTCTCAGCTTTACTGAATTGCAGCTAAACTTTGCTGATCACGCTGACTGAACTTAGGAAAAAAAACAAAAAACACACAGCCCGGCTTTTGTGTTTGTTCCTGCAGACTGTCATTATAATAACCCAACAGTCATTTTCATCTAATTGCTACTGCTTCAAAACAGTGACGGTTCAAAGTGTGGTTCCACTTTTAAACACAAAAATGTGATCTTAGTGTCAGGCAGTCTTTTATTACTACAACCACATACTTTTCTAACCCACTTCGATTTTAACAGGGCGGGACGAGTGACGCAGGAGCATAATAACCTTTAAACAAAACTTTTTTGAAAGAGTACTTAAAAAAAAAAGCTTTTTTTTCAAAGAAATTTGGAAAAAGTTTGAAATAAACTACGGCAACTGGCTAAAATGAAGCCAGTTTCTGATATTCAGCAGTGTGAGGCAGCGACCCATGCTTTTGTCAACACTCGGCAGGAATACTGGACTTTAATTGTCGGGGTTAGTGGGAATCCGCTCGCACGTCTTCAGCTGGTCCAAAATGCATCAGTCCGTCTTTTAACTGGAAAACGTAAGCATGAACATATTTCACCTGTTTTAACGTCAATTCACTGGCTGCCTGTTAGTTGTAGGATTCATTGTAACATTCTTTAATTCGGTTTTAAATCATTCTGTGATCTTGCCCCACCCTCACAACCCTGCCGATCCCTCCGGGTAGCTCACACTCCTGATAGAGCCTAAACCAGGCTCAGGCTCACGGGGGATCGAACTTTTTAATTTGAAAAGACTCCGAGACTATGAAACAATATCCTGCACCGCGGCACATGGAGGACAGGCATATTCTTGATTTCTTTTCAAATAAAATCTGAAAACCTCTTTCTTCTCCTTGGCTTCTACTGCAGTTTAAGATGCAGAGCTGCATATTATATGTATTCTTTGTTTTTCTTTTTAAATGTGTTGATTTGTTTTTAAATGTATTTATTTGTTAACTTTTCAAGGTCTGAGTTTTGTATTTATGTACGCAGCACTTTGTGTCCCTGTGATTAATTGAAGTTCTTTGTAATTTTTTGTTATTTTCTCATGCACAATACATTAAATTCTAATTGGTGGCATACCTGAACATGATACTGCAAATATTCTTGCATACAGAGTCACTGGACATTGTTCAGTCAAACTTACCATCAAGTCTATGAAACCTATGGTCCACAGTGTCGTATATTCAGCTTAAAAGATTACTACATTTACTACATTTGCATTCCGCGGGAAACTTTAGTTGCCGCAGCATGAGGGCTTCAGGACCAAGGTACGTTTTGAAGTTTCATTATCTGACACAGTCAGATATTGCAAATGTTCTACTTTTGCATATTGTTTTTGTTACTTAACTGACATTCTTTGACTTTCCCACACTCGGAGTAATTACAGATGTAATGACTGGTTGGGCGTACATGAAGGTGAAACTCCAGAAAAAACAAAACTACAAATCGAGGGAGGAAACAATCCCTCAGCAGACACGTTCAGAGTTATTCTGAGTTGCTAAAATTCTCTCTCACTTTAGGTCCAACGTATCTTAACCATTATGTAAGTTACAAATGTGGCATGTGTCCCACCCACGATGGGACACCCCCCCAATGACTGTCCACAACAGAAAGAACTGTTTCATACTAACCCCGGTGGCTCACAGTGTAACCATCAAGTATCTTTAACCTGCTCACTTTCTTGACATAATAAAACCCTCAAAACCAGGAAGTAGGAATGCACGTATACATTACTTCCTTATTTGCTCTGACCTATCACCCTACTGAATATGGAGGACATCCTGTATTTATGTCCTGTGTCATTTCTTGGACACTGTACAGTGTACTCAGCGACCTCACTTTCTCTCGTATTGATTCTGCAGTGCCAGCAAAGCTTCGCAAACAGGCCAGTGTTTACTCGAGCTGCTGCATTTTAGCTGCTCCTGCTGAGCTGACAGGGAGCAAAGGGCTCCAAGCTGTAAACAATGATGACGGCAATATACTGCAAGAATGTGGTTTCCTGTTTGAGGACAAACAGGATTCTTGAAAACAGAGGAGCTGTCAACTTGCTGGTAGAAACCCATGACTATAGTTTTAGGGTTCAACAGCATATGAAACCAAGAACGGCTGTTCACTCGACACAATTGCAGCAGTTGTCGTATAGATTGTGAGACACTACCTCGCAGTTCAAAGTATCACCAAGTGAGTTGTAAATTGTCTCCCGTCCAGTTACTTTGTAAGATTCACTTTCAATCGACTACATGCGGTGAAATTGAACCTCTCACCTCCGACTTTGTGCAATATTTGCACAACAATGTGGTTACTTAGCTATCACCTCTGGCTAGAACCACATCCGCTGCTCGTTGTTTCCTAAAGACTTACTTTTGTTACGCTGTTACTCAATCATCAAAGCAAATCTACACAAACTGTTTTGAAAGTAAGAAAAAGTAGCTAATCATAATTTAAAGAAGCTTGATCCTTTTGCTTTATCCAAATTCAGCTCTTGGTGGACTGGAGTCAGTAACTGTCACCGATATGGGACACGTACATCCGGGACGGTTCGCGAGTTTCCCATCTGACAAAGAGATCGATAATCATGCACATATTTACACAGATTAATTTTTGAAAGTGTGTTTTTAGCCTGTGGGAGGAAACGAGACTACAAGGAGAAAAAAAAATTTAAACTTCACAAAGAAAAAGCACCAAATTGTGTAATCAAAGGAGGAAGATTCTCTCTGTGATTAGAAGATATCGATCCCTCCAAAACCATGCAGCCCTGTTTGACTTTTTTACTCTTTGTTCTGTCAATGTTATTGATATTTTTTCTTCTCAAAGATGTGGAAAGCTACTGTCACAGTAAATATTTAAAGAACAAGGAAAACATTCCTCATAAGATCAACAGTTCCTTGCAGTAAGGGAAAGGCAGCGTTACAAGATTGGTCACCAGAGCGGTAAATCTTGTTATATGGGTTAGTTCCAGTCAAACAAGGAATGAGGAAACTGCGCCGTAAAAGACAGACAGCAAGTAGTTAAACATAATACCAAACAGGCAAACTATCAACAGGCTTAAATCCAGAAAGTCTGGTTGAAGACGTTCACTGTCTCAGTGTACTTGTTTCACCTGATGCTTTTTGCCTTCAGGATCAAAATATAATACCTGGTCATGATGAGCACACACACTCGTATATCACATTTTTGATGGTAGTAACTTGTTTTTTGGATAAACCTTAGTTTGAGGAATGATTGTTGGCTTGTTCATGTTTGTTCATCGATATTCAAACAATTCAAATCAAGATGAAAATGCTTTTATTTGAACTGATTAAAGCATACATGTACGAGAGCAATGGTATGGTTACATTATTATTAATCATCATTATTATTATCAGTTAACAAATCACGTAAAACCAATGAGTCCGATTTGTAAAAGATCATTATATAATACATGCATTATGAATAATAATAACACCTTAAATTTTTTACAACTTGCTCATGCCTAAATACAACTTACAAAAAAACGGACCCAATTTGTTTATTATGAATGATTAACAATTTACTTAATCAATTATATGATTTATAGATAACACTACCACATAAGGACGTATGAAGGCCCAGTGAAGTTTATGTGAGGTTATTTGAACTTGTTCTATTTATGCATTTTCATCATATTCGTTGACTTTGATGTTGGATCAACTAGTTCACAGTTATGAATTATTTGCATGAATAACATAGTTCAGAGAACATAAAATAACAGAAAGAAAGAATACTGTTTGCTTTGATGTGTGTGTGTGTGTGTGTGTGTGTGTGTGTGTGTGTGTGTTTTAATACTATAGCTATAATACTAGTTTCCCCCCTCATGTGAGGTACTGGTGACCCTTGTGGTGTAAATGTGAGTGTGTGTGGTCGTCTGTTTGCCCTGTGATGGTGTACTGTGATGGAGTGGCGAACTTTCCAGGACGTATCCTGCCCTCGCCCATAGAGCACACCGTGAACCTCAACAGGACAAACCGGTAGAGAAGATGGGTAGATATGTAAAATCAAATACTTTCAGCTCCTTTCTCTTACTATAATTGCCCAGTTTCACCCTCATACGTTACACTTTTGTGAAAAGTTTAATGCATGATATCATTGGTAATTCCCTGTAGTTTTACTTGGTATCGGAATTGAAAGAGCAGTGATGTGGCACATCACGAGGAGGAGTAGAACTAGTAAAATATAACATTAAAGTGGCCAACAATCTATAAGACAAATAAATCTCAGCTGAAGCCATTGTGCCTTCAGGATCAATTTACTAACCCTTACCCTGATCAGAGCTGAATGTTGGACAAACATTCGTATCGTGTTCATGTGAGTTGGGAGAAACATTGTTATGCTGATGCAATTTGGAGAGAAAGGGGGGAAACTGGAGAGGAGATCAACAAGTGCTGATGGGAAGTGTTAGAACGAACTGACGGGGGATTTTACTCCAGACCGATTTTATTTCACATGCAAACTTTCGTCAGCTCCGCGACCAATCAGAGGCCGAAAACACGTGACGTCAGAGCCGCCGAAAGCCAATCACGTGTGACCACGACGATAGAAAAGACGGCCGTCACAGCCAGAGCTGTGAAGCAGAGCACAAGCTGTCCGGTGACCGGGAGAGAGCAGGGACAGCACCGGGGTTTCTACTAACTGACACAGGATACCCTCAACATGGTGGTTGTAGCGGCAGCGGGGGCCGGCGGAGCCCACAAAGTGCTCTTCATATCCGGGAAGCAGAGCGGCTCGTCCGGCGGCTCGCAGGCGGCCTTCGGCCGACCCATCTCCGTCGTTTTACCCTCCTCCTCCTCCAGCCAGGTTTCCTCCGACTCGGACTCCAACACAGCCGCGGGGCCCCCGGTGCGGAAAAGACAAAGGCTAACGCATCTGAGCCCGGAGGAGAAGGCGCTCCGCAGGTTGGTTCCGTCAGCAATAAAAACCCGGGTTAAGTTTCCTGGCCGACACGCCCAAAGCAGCTGACCTCCTGAGCGGAACGATCCTGGGGCTGATTGTGCGCAACAACCGCGACGTTGTGAAGCACATGCTAAAAAAACTTAAATAAAAATCAGCCGTAGCTCCAGAGCTAATCTTATCTCGCGTCCTGTTGAACGGGGTGTTGAAGGGCGGTCCGGGCAGGTCAGATGTCCTGCGGGTGCCTGCGTGGCAGCAACATGGCCGAGGACCGTCAGTCAAGAGGGGGAAGTGTGAGGAGAACCGGCTCGGCATCATGGAAATTATGACTCGAATTCCACCTTGTTTTTCCCCCTTCTGCTCCTTCAAGGAAACTGAAGAACAGAGTGGCCGCACAGACAGCCAGAGACAGGAAAAAAGCCAAAATGGGCGAGCTGGAACAACAAGTCCTCGAGTTGGAGCTGGAGGTAACAATTGTTTTTTCATCCCATCATTTAAGGGTGTAGTTTGGAATGCTGGACTATTCACAAACCTGTCATCACACCTTCATTTCCATCATTGCTTTTTGCACCTCATACTTAAGTCATCAGATATTACACAATCCGTTGCTCAACAACATTATAATTTGCCTTTTCTGTGCGGTTTCACATCAGGTTTCATGCTTCACTTCCCCGTGAAAACAGTCGCATCTGCTCTTCCTCTCCACAGAATCAGAAACTTCACATCGAGAACAGGCTGCTTCGGGAAAAAACGAGCGGCCTCCTGACAGAAAATGAGGAACTGAGACAGAGACTTGGCTTAGATGCCATCGACACAAAAGAGAAGGTAAGGGCTGTGATTCTGAGGAATTTTAGGGGGAAGTAGAGACTCTTTTAGGGTTTTTCTTTCTTTCTAACTCTTTAATTCTTCTCTTAAAGGTTCAGGCGATGTTGTCCAACGGGAACGACGCAGGTTTGGGGATCGGGTCTTCTGAGTCCGCAGCACTCAGGCTACGTGTGCCTCCGCAGCAGGTGCAGGCCCAGCAGTCCCTAAATCTGAAGACTTCTCAGTGGATTCAGATGGTTCTGACATTGCAGACAATGAGGTGAGTCTCTGCACTCTCCATTTAAAGGTCCAGTATGCAACATCTACACTCTTCATCAAGCAGCCTCCGAGTGTCCACCAGCCCATCTAATCTCTTGGTCCACCAACACCCTCCACTCAGGTGGAGGATTACTGAGGTCCTTCATATTGTAGCTTTTGAACCTTGATTGTAAGTCTGTAATAATTCCTGTGGGGGTCGAAGGTTAGTAGGCTAATCCGGTTTCCCCTTTTCTCTCCTTTCCCCGACACCAGTCTGATTTGCTACTGGGCATTCTGGACATCCTTGACCCAGAGCTGTTCCTCAAGTCTTGTGAAGAGGACTGCCAGGAGCCGCAGGTGCTGCTGGTCGGAGGGGGCGACCCAATACCTGCCCCCGCACCTGCAGCTCTGGGGGCCCCATCAGCCAAGCTGGAGGCCCTTAATGAACTGATTCACTTCGACCACATCTACACCAAGCCCGTGGAGGAGGTGAGCGGCGGGCAGTGCAGCGACTTGGAGAGCGGTACAGATGAAAAGATGGACGAAGTGGCCTTCCGCGTCGCCGAGGTGGAGGTGGAGGAGGAGACGGTCTGCGTGAAAGACGAGCCGGAAGAAGTGGTCATCCCCACCTGCGATGGCAGCAGTACCGTGGAAGAATTCCTGACCGGCGCCTCCTCTCCCGCCCTCGGCGGCCTGGATAAGGAAGCTTGCCTCGCGGACACCTACAGCGACTCCGGATACGAAGGGTCCCCGTCCCCCTTCAGCGACATGTCCTCTCCTCTGTGCCCCGAGGGATCCTGGGACATGTTCGCCAATGAACTCTTCCCCCAGTTAATCAGCGTCTGATCCAGCCTCCAACCACATCATTTATAGTTGTATAAACCTAAAAACATGTGTGTGTATATAAATGCCTTTATCTATACACATGTAAGAACTAATGTGTAGCTTCATTCATTAAACAAAGCAGCTAAAGTTTCTACGGTGACACATCTGATCCAGTCGTGTGTCTGCTGGCTGAAGTTAAGCACATAATCTCCTTTTATTGCAGCAGGTCTGTACTGGGGATGCTGCCTCGTGGTAGAGGGAGTTCATGACGGCTTATTTTAGCTTCGCTTGAGTGAAGTGAGGAATTAAGATTGCTCTCAAATCTTTCACTCGCTGCTCAAACACAAATGTGGGTGAACTTCAGTATTTCTGGAGGGTTTTTTTCGTTAGGTGGGAGAGATTGGGGACAGATCATATAAATATTTATATTTATTTGTGTATTCTGCTTCGGAGTCCTTATATCCGCATTTAAAACAATCTTTTCTTTTTGACCGCTCTTTGTAGTCTAATTACTGCATTAAAAAAATTTGCATTGCATTTCATCTGGTTTGAGTGATTATGCAACATTTACATGGGAGAAAGTGTGTGTGTGTGTCCGTCTGTGTGTGTGTGTGTGTGTGTACGTTGTGATGTTTAGACTTACTAATCAGGAGATGGTGACTGGGATGATTTCACTCAGTCTGTTCATACAGCTTTTTCTAAAATCTCATTTCAGTTAAAACGAGCTGAAAACAGATGTAATCATTTGACTCTGGTCTCTTTCAGCTGTTCCAGGGTCTTTGAGTACGACTTATAAACTCGGGTTTATATTTGTCAGGTACATCACATGAATGTCAAAACGTTCCAAAAACCTGGAACATCACAAGAACAGCTCGTAGCCACAGCAGCGTCATTAAAAGGAAAAGCTGCTATCATGGATTTTCAGGCCTTTTCTATTTTCACCCAAAATATTGTGAAAACTCAAGCTAAATCTAGTTTCATCATTCTGTTTAGGTTTGTTTTGTGATGAGTGGATCTCTGTGTACACAACTTTTCTAAACTGCTACTGCACATGTGCACCACAGCACAGTCCTGTCATTTCTGACTGAACCACGACCTTTTTCACATCCTGCAGCTGAAACCACAATTTATGGATTTTTACGGTTAGGGCGCTTCATGACCAACACATGGGTTCAGGTGTTCAGGTGTTCAGGTGCGTCACCTGACTGACCTCTCTTCTTAAAACTTCTTTTTATATTTGGTGGGAGCTGCTTGTATTAACGCGCTCCCATAGTCCAGAAATTATGCTATATATTAAGAGTTCTTCTACATATGATCAGCTTTCCCTGTAAAACAGACATTTTATTTAAAACTCTGCCGTGCGAATGCAAAAGTCTTCTAAACGAAAGTGCAAAACCGATGTGTTTTCACTTGAGCATCGTTGTGTAAATGGCGCCTGAAGTTCCTCCGTGCATCAATCTTCCTGAAGCTTTTGGGTTCTGAACCGTCGGTTTTCGGGGGCGTTCCTGCTGCTGTTCTCTGTAATAATCATTCTTCTACTCTCCTGCAAACCGAAGACATCGTGACCTGAAAACCTTTTGTCATCATGCTGCAGCTACTCACAAATCAGAGTACGAGGCCTTGACGAGAGCAGATGTGAGCAGATTTAAAGTGAGTATTCAATAAAATGTGCATTATTAAGACTTTCTTCACATTAAAGGAAAAACAAACTGGTTGGACAAAGCTCATGAAGATCACGTCTTGTTCCAAGACTTCACGTTTGAATCCTGTTGATTTGTCAAGGTTTTGCATTTTGCAGCTGCACCTTTATACTTGAATGCTTTTCTAAATGCACATCCTGGCTTCTCTTGGCCGTTACATAACAGGTCTAATGTAACTGGGAGTTTCCTGAGAGTCGAACTTGAGATGGTTTGAATCTTCGCTTCCTCACAAAAACAGGTCACAGAAGTATTGTTGGTGTTTGGCTCTTGTGTAAAGAGCAGATAGAAGAGGAGGACTCGTTTCCCCTCCAGTCTTTATTTTAATCACAATGACTTCTCACGCTGTCGTTAAAGGAGGCGTTTGTCCCCTCTTGTGACCCCCTGAGGCTGTGGTTGGTACGACCCACCCGCTGAACAAAAGCCCCTGAAGTGTTTGTTGTGATATGAGCTGATTGTATTAGGTTTTTAAATGCTGACGTAGACGTTTGCTTTACGGGCAGGACGAACGATCACTCAGCTCCGTTTCATTCCATACTAAATGTACTTGAGCCTTCCAGCGTGTCTCGTAGCGGCTGCGCCTTAGTTTCAATGCAAGTACAAAACTGTTAAAAGTTATATTGTCTGTAAGTGCGACAGGAAGCCAAGTCGTCTGCTGCGTCGTGTTGTTGTAATCTGACCTCGGCTTTGTTGCTGTTTCGAGAAAAACCGCAGCGGCCTTTGACGTAGCAACGCCTCAGCTGCTCCGAAGCCGTGTGGTATCCTGTCTCGTAGATATCGACCACAGCAAAGACGAAATAACCCTCACAGCTGCTGAGCTGAAACCGAGAGGCATCTGCAAGGACATTTCTACTTCATGACACGCTGCTTTGTTTTTTTTAGGAAAAGTGAGTCACTCCGCTACCTCTCAGTATCTGTTAGATTTGTTTAAAAGAAATCATCTGCTTAGTAAATTTAGTGATCGGTGTCTGCAGTTTGTTCTTTCAGTCCTTATTCACCTTTACCCATTGTCTATTTTATTTGTGGTTTTCCAATCTGCTCAAAGTAATCCCATCAACAGATTTTCTGGCTCTCAGATTAAAGGGATTAAATTCTATGAGATGCAGCCTTGGAAATAATAATAATAAAAAAAGTGACCTAAAAGCCAAAAGCTTATTTTGGTTTCTCGTCCTTCTTGTTCATGTAGACTGACCTTCAACCCTCCGTGCTCTCTGCTGATCAAAAGTAGGACTTTGATATAAACTGGACTAAGATTAACAACATGTAATCCCTGCAGTGTGGACGGGGTGTGTCACCCATCGTGAGCTGAGAATGGGACAGGACATAAACAGTGTTAAAGATGGAGGGATTTAGATAATAACTACAATCTACCAAAGGTGTATCTTGGGATATTTCATTCTCAGGGTCACCTGATAACTGAGGCTCCATTTGCACAAGTGAAAACGCACTGTTCTGCATTTTCCTTTCAGGAAGGTTTCGCGTTTACACTGCAAAGTTTTGAAATCGATGCCAATGATTGAGCCTGAACTTTTTCTTTTTCTCACCGTGGGGAGACATGAGTGGAGATGACGACCCTGCACGTCTCCGACGAGGATGTCCCACAAGCAGGCAAACAGAAAAGGTGATCTGGGATGAGCAAAGAACAAACGTGGTGATTAACAACCTGATAAACATCATGAACAGGACAAACTGGTGGCCAACGTAAAAGCAGGTGATGACAGCATGCGTGGCCCCTCCAATTCCCTGGAGGGGTGCGGTGCTGATCAGGAGTCAGGACGGGTGGGGCGACCGGACAATTAAAAGTAGATGTCGAGAGTGAGCAATCCCAGGAAACAATCAATGATTACAACATGAGTTTGAATTTTATTTTATTTTTTTTTAACCCCCAACTGATCTCTGAGCGTCTATGTGAAAGACGTCTGAAATCCAAACTGCGTCCACCACTGGGTAACCCACGAAGCGTGGATGCCAGGGTTCATGCTTAAATTAGAGACATGTTTGTCAAGCTTAAATGACACTGTTGTCACCTATGCAGGGATTTGGACAAACTTAACTGTGCGTCTCCGATTACAGCACTCGGCAGTATTATATAGAGGATTGCTGAAGCTCCACTGGCAGCTGCCTCGTCAATGAACACTGGTTTAGTCCAAAACACAAATCCCCCACAAAACTCGCACCGTGTATCAAGTCTTGGAAGTAAAAATCCTAATTGTGTTTGAAGAATGTTTCTCCATTTTAGTTGTAATGCCTGCCATGGTTTCAAACAAGGTGGGACATTAGAACAAAGGACTGGATGAGCGTGTATGAAGTTACAGGAGAAACCTGATGGAAGGGGGCTTATGACTGAAAGAATAGTGCAACAGCTTTAAAAGACAATCTGTCCCGATGGGAGGGAGAAACATGAACGTCTGTGTATGGACTCACATGTTGTGTGTGAACAGAATTTGCTGCATTCACAAAAGGAAATGTATCCATGTTCAAACCACTGGGATTATTCAAAGCGTCATCGGTGTTCAACAGTAAAAGCTATGAATTTAACGTACGCAGGTTCAATAACCAACATTTTAGAGCCAACAATGAATGAAAGCAGGGTAGAACCTGGACGGGTTTTCAGTCCACAGTTACAAACTAAAGCAATATAGAGCCGATGATTATTCCCAAATGCATGTATTTAGACTGTGGGAGAAAACTAGAGAAAAACCAACAGCACACAGAAAACCCAAACCTCAGTCGTTTTGTTTTCTAAACTAAAGATGTGTTTTGTCTGTGCTAAAAAGAGATAAAGAAAAAAAAAGAAATGGGGGGGAAAAAAAGTTGTTTTTATTAAGATTTACCTGTTGACATCACTCATTCAGTCAAATGTTGCTTTGCACTTTGTATCCAGGCTTTTGTAGAGGAGGAAAAGTCCTGCAGAGTAATTCA
>OMNM01038168.1:0-11632 GCA_900302745.1 Parablennius parvicornis | reverse complement strand
GGCCCCATTTTTCTTCTCAAATTCAGAACCTTTGAGGGTTGAGTAGATTCCTGTCGTCATCCTCACAGCTTTATCTTTCTAACGCCATGGAAGGGAGATGACTCCATGCCTTCAGAAGTGGACTGCATTTTTTTTTTTTTTTTTGTACAGGAAGCATTCCTCTGTAATGACAGAGGAAGGTCCACGCAAACAGTGAAGTCGGAGGACACCCAACCTAAATTTGGGCCTCTTATTAAAGCCGGAGTGTGATCTTCAACACAACATGCAAGCCTCGAAGGCTTCCCCAGAGTCCCGCAACATGAACACTGGGAGGGGCTGCCGGAGCCATCGGCTCAGATGAGATGATTAAGTGACAAATGGTGGTGTTTTTCAAGCAGTTTTTTTTTTTGTTTGTTTTTATTGTGGGTGAGTGTTGTATTACAAGCTCAAGGTTTGTTATTTTATTCATTTTACACTCTCAGTGCCCTCATTTTCACAGCTCATCCCACTCTATACGAAATCAGAGAAATTCAACTTTCTAGGTCTTTTACAACTGCAACAATCACAAAGCTACAATCTGTTGCGGATCTTTAAAAGGCTTTAAGAGTTGTACTGATTTCTCAGTCTCAAGATGTTTGGAATTGGTGACTACATTTGCAGACAGTAACCAAACATGGCTGATTTTCCTTTAGTAATGACAGAAGGCCTGGAAGGTTGTCGGTGGGTTTCACCCAGGTGTCGGAAGAGAGCTTCAGGAAGGTGAAACAGTAGGAAAACTCTGGAGAAAACTCTGGAGAAAACTCTGGAGAATGTGATGCTCCGCTAAATGTAAATCAAGGAAATGTCCCTGAGTTCCTGCTGTGATATCAAGCGGCAATCATGCTTGCTATTTTTAACGCAGTGCTGTTTTGATTGCTCCGATGATCACCACTTTCTGGGTTTAGATCCATTGTTACTAATGGAAATATTCCCCTCAGTTCTGTCAGTTGGTTGATGTTACATCCTGGATGATTGGATCTTCAACATCTTTCAAGCTTTAATTTTGAGAAATATTTTTGCTTTAAAATGTTCCACGAGCCATAGAAAGTTCTCCACAAGTTGAGTATAAAAAGGAGCAACACCCCAACCCAGATGTAAATATAGGCCAGGGATCATCAGTCTTGTTCCTGACCTCTTGCCAACTGACCTAGTTAGTGATAAACTGTGTTATGTCAATTACTTTTCCAGACTTTTTTGCCCCCTGCTTAAACTTTGGTTGTTGTGTTGCAAGCAAATTCAAAGTGATCCAAGTTTCAACCTGTAGTATGTTGTTTTTGTTTCTATATGTAATAAAGATATGGTTTAATGAGACTACAGAGCCTGCTGATCAAGTAAATACCAAACAATGTTGACGCAAGTCCTACAATAGGTTTTGGTTTTGGTTTATTAGATTCGTTAGCTGTTTATACTGAGCATAGAAAAGGAAAGGAAACTTGTGACTCTCTTGTGGGACTATAATGGGAATGCTAACCCAGGTATTGAGTTCCATAGCAGTAAATGCAACAAAAACATAAAAGATACATTTATATTTGCCGTTATTTTTTTAAACTTAATCATTTGAAAATTTATACTTACCTGAATAATCAAAGGTCTAACATCATAATTACACTAACTAGTGCTTGAAATTATGGTCTGTAATTACGCATTTATTAATCGATCTACAAGTTTCCTGGAAATTCCAAAGTATCCTTGTGTCAATTCAACGTATCACCATTGAAGAAAAAGCAAAAATGTGTAATTTGTTAGCATTATCAAAATATTACAAAGTCGAAGCTTTAGTCTACACAGTTGCTCACTCTTTTCTTTTTTCCACAGGGGTGCCACAGAAAGTCATTGCAACTTGCACCAGACTTTGCTACTTTTATCTAGTCTTTGGCCCCGTTTTGGTGAAATGGTTTTCAAGTGAAAATGGAAAATGCTGGTTGTGTTTTGTGTGCCCGTTGAAGTGACAAAAGTGCAGGACAATGACAACAATGGTGGCTCCCAGAGTGTCATGGCTCCCGACCATATTCTCCTGGAACTTGATAGCTTTAAAGTTGAGAGTGATCTGTCCATACGCATCTCTGTGCACCCGCCTTTGTGAGTGTTTATAGTCTACTGTCGCCTGTACGTGTGTGTGGTTTCATTACCAAAAACAGCCGACGGCATCAACTCGTGCACCAACATGAAAACTACATTATTTTCTACCGTTTCCGTGGAAACATAAAAGATTTCTGACATGAAAATGCATAAATGATGCATATTCACTTGAGACGTTCTTGTGTAAATGGGGCCTTAGTGGATTCAAACCTAAATCTTCCCACCAAGTCATTTCCAAAGGCGACAGTAAGAAAAGCAAAGTTGCTCGAAGTGGAGGGAGAGTTTCTCAGCGAACCTGCCTCGCAGTTGCAGGAGGGAGTAGTTCCTCTGCACTCTCCTGTCTGCTCACACTGAATTATTCAAACTAGAGGAGGATACGGGATGACTTCTAGGTCACTATCATGCAGCAAAGAGGAACCGGCACAAAGTTAGCACATGGAGGGACAAGGCTTTAATAATGCATCCAACCTGAGGGGCTGCTTCAAAAATATTTGTACCTGCCAACGACGCAGATATCCACAAACCTTAAAAAAGTTTCTCAGAGTGTCCAAATTTATAGTCCTGATTGAGATTAGCTTGACAACAGATGAGTTGAGATGGTGTCGCTTTTGGATTAAAACCCACTGCCTTATTTACCTGATCTAACGGGAGGACCTGAAATGGTTCAAAGGCTGTCTGCAGCTACAAACGGTGTCACTGCAACAGACTTTTCTTTCATCTCAGAGATTTATGTGCCAGGTTTCTGCCAATCCAGCAGTCAGCTGGAGCTTCAGCGCTGCAGTTTCCCTCCCTGTGCTGCAGGGCCTGATGCCTGCCTGCACGCACAGCCGTGCAAACTGCAAACTCTCTCTCCTAAATCCACATTCATCATCACATAGATCACCTCAAAAAATCCTAACTTGTGCTAAGAGTCTTTCCCTCTCTTTGCCGACTGCTCTGATCGCTGATATTTTGCCTTTGCTTGCACAAACACAAGCCCATTATAACGCTTTGCTTTTGACAACATTAAAAAGTTGATTTTGCACAAAGTTTTGCAGGAGTTCCCAGGTTTGCACAGACGCCTGGTATCATCTGACTGCAGTAAAACTCCTGGAGGCTGCAGGCTAACGGGCTAGTCGGCTAATCTCTTATTTGCAACTTTCAGAGGAGTTCCATAGCTTGTAATAAAGTGCGTTTTGCATTTTACGCGTTTGAACCTCTGCTTTTTTTTTTGCCCACTTCGATGTTGCCGTTATGCCCAGAGCACGTTTTTTTTTAATATTTTTTTTAATTGTGGTTTACAAACACAAGAACCACAATGGCGGTGCGCCTTTCTTTGAAAGCAGCAGCAACACACACACACACACACACACACGGCGAGTACGCACACGCAGTACGCGCGCGCCTCGCACCAAGAAAACAAACCGGAGAAGCGCACAAACACCCGGCACTTCTGCACAGAATCCTCCCTCCATGCATCCGTGCCTAAGTTTGCGCCATGTTGAGAAGCTTTTTCCCCCCTTCTCTCGCTGCATTTGTTTCCAGGAAAACAAAAGCTCCAAAGGAAACAAACAAAAAAGTGTGCGCCACTCACCTTGGCAATCGCTTTCTTATATCTCATGACAGCCTGCTGGATGAGTGTGTGCACTTTAATATTTCCATCCCCGCACGGCACCACCACCCTGGTCCGGCCAAAACACACCGTGACTTTCATGGTCTAGTATCCCAGATCTTCCCCGGATTCGGGGCAAAACCGACGGGAGGAGGAAGAGGAGGGAAAATCCTGGAGGGAACCAAAACAGCGCATGGGTTTGCGTTTGTCCCGGTATTCCGTTAAAGAAGAGACGACTGGAGGTCTTTCCGCTTCTCCCCGCCGGACGACATTGTTTTCTGTGTTTTCAGACCACCTGTTTAGCTCTTCTCTCTCTCTCTCTCTCTCTCTGTCTCTCTCTCTCTCTCTCTCTCTCTCTCTCTCTCTCCTTCCTTCCCTCTATCTCTCTCTCTCACTCCCTCTCTCTCCAAAGCTCGGTCACATGGTGCGTTTGCGTACAACAGAGACTGTCGGAAATAACCCCATGTCCCAGTTTCAAATCATTTTCTAACTTCTTTATCATTGGATTTTATCCTCTACTTTTCTTCATTAGAAAACTGGACCAACTCTTTTGGACACAGAAAGAGTTTTAACTTGCATGGCGTCTGGCTGGAGATGAACATGTGTGATTCCAACAGTGGACAGGCCACAACTGTGAGTCTCTGAGGAATGACCCTTTACCCCCATCAGCTCCCTGGACCCCCCTAATGTGGCATCCCTGAAATAGGCTGGGTAAATGGGCAAAAAGGAAATTCCCAAAGGAGATTAATAAAATATAATTAAGCGTTTGGTAAATGTACTATGAGGCCGTCAATCATGGAGGTTATTTATAATACAAATCGTGGCGGTGACATACATATATATATCTTTAATATCAAGACTATTGAGTTTGAATAAACTTTGTGATAGTTCTATTATCGTGTGTGTCAGTGAATTAATGTGTTTTTCTTTTAAAAAAGAGTGCATGCGACTTGGTTGTGTAGTGATAAGCACTGCAGCCTCACAGTGAGAAGGTTCCCCGGCTCGAGTCAAGGCTCTCTGTGTATCGTCTGGAGGTTTGCACGCCACAGTCTAAAAACATGCATGTGAGATTGATGGGAAACACTAAAAGGTCTGACGGTGACAGTTTCACTGTTTCCATCTTTCACAAATCAGACATTTGTCCAGGTTGTAAATTGGCTTTGGCCTGAATAATCTGGGATCGAATGACTGGATGTTAGTGAGACATTAAAATACTCTGAAATTACAGTTTCCTGAAATGATGCACTGGATGCAGCAGTTTTGGTTGTTGATGTATGAATGATTGTCTTTTTAGTCACGTTGTTCTCTTCAACAGGTGCTTCTTCATTACAAGTAGAAACATTCAAAGCATAATCAGAAACTAGAAAAACATTAAATTAGCTTTGTTATTTATCGCAGTGCCACATTTAGGTCGTTTTTTCCATCATTAAAAAACTACAGATATATTCTCATTGTAAAAATTAAGGCCTTAAAAAGTGTAATCCTATATTTCCTGTTTACATTTAGCTTGAATTTTATGTCCATTTTATAAGACGTCAATCAAATCCAAATGCAGTTGGAAGGAAAAGGAAGTTGAGCAATCACATAGCAAGTTTGATAGGTTAATGTTTTTAATCAAATGCCTGTTGTCGACAAAGCAATAGATGTAAAAGTAACTGTATATATATTTTTTATTTACTTTTAATTGAATTGTTTCAAAACGATAATGAATTTACTTGCAAATTGCTATATTTAGTCCACATTAGTTTTACTTGAGCACAATTTCTCAGTCCCCTTTTTACCTTTGTAGTTAAATCTACATACTGCACATAAACATGATGTATCTTTAAATACAACCTTGTTTCATTGGTGTATCTTTAAAACATGAAACTAAAGTTTCTGCTTTTGTGTTTCTTTAATTGTTGAGTATGCGCTGAGCAAGTAAATATGAAGTTTGATGCAAATTCCGATGAAATTAGAATTTCCGAGCCGTACCTGAATGCATCAGTGGGGGAAAAAAAACGATGGTGGAGTTTTGCAGTCTGTCTCCACACTGTGGTCAGTTTGGGTCATTTCTGTTTGCGTTCGAGCTGCATAACCTGCATTTAACCGCTTTAGATTATTAATTATAGACACTGATAATAAATATATCAAACCACAGCTCCACAGGATTCTAACTTCTGTCTTTACAAATATGGAAAGTTGTGAAGACTTTACTCCTTCTTGGACAGATTTTAAATTAAGACTTGTGTTTGGCTTTGAAGACAGAGATTAGGATTAGGTCAGATTAGGTTTGCTCATGAGAAATCACCTAATAAGTAATTAGAGACCTCACAAGTGCAGATATAAAGCTAAACAAGTGTGCTTATTAGAGATTTCCTCCTGTGGACCGCTGACTCATTCCAAAGAACGTTTCATACAAGTGTCCACGAGTGTGGTTTGGGTGAGGAAAAAAAACAAACAAAGAAAATCAGGCATATAAGATTTTTTTTTTTTTAGTGCGAACAAGAAAAGAGAGAAGGGTTTGCATGATTTTAAAGTAGGTTGAAAGCCTGCGCGTGGTTTGAAGTAGTCACTCAACAGCTGCCTGGGAGGCTATTTTAACTCTGGAGCACAGCTGGATCAAACCCACCGACCACAACCAGCTGCCTCGTCACCTTCATACCAACACATTTATTTATAGGGGATCTTCACTAATAGAGATCTGTGGAATTACGGACCACCAGAAAGATCTGAAATTCGACAACCACATCAAGACAATGAGCTTGAATGATATTTGAAAAAAAGATTTCTGACGGAACAATAGTTAGATAAACTTGTTTCAGTCATAAATCTCTTTACAGGCTTGGTGTGAGCCTGAAATGTAACAATGACATGAATTATTATATAATAAAATGTAATAAAACCTGAAATGTAATAACTGGTTAATAATGTGAAAAAGATTGAACAAGAATTGAAATGTGATCTAAATATGTTTTTTCACTGATGATTGGAGAACTTTATTATTTTTCGAGAACAGAAGACTACACGTGACTTGGGCATAAACTGTATGTCGATCTCCATGTATATGGATATATAGCCATATATATCCATATATAACTGTATATCCATGTCCATATAAACAAATAGTTCCAACTTTTAGAGCTCATTCTTTTAATAGTATTCAAATTGAAGCAGTTCAAACATATTTTACCTGCCTCATAATGTAACATTAAAAGGTTTTTAAGTTTTGGGCTCAGCATCTTCTTACATTATTGGCCTCTAATTACATTTTGGTTTATATTACTTTTTTTAAATTACATTTTGGGCTCATCACTCTTGTTATATTATCAACCAGTTATTACTTTAAGAGATTACTTTAATCTCTTATAGTAACCTCTTAAAGTACAATTACTTTGTGTTGGAAATTTTGCAAAAGGTGCAAAAAAACCAAACCGTTATTGAGTCGTTTAAAGTAAATACACATGAAAAATGAATTTCCCCAATCTAAAGTACACTTAATATAAATGTCACAACACATTATTGGATTTAGTGACTTCATCTAAGATCTCACTGAATTTGAGATAGAAACGTAGCAGGTGTTTCATGCAGTCACAATCTATTATCTGGTATCGACTCCCTGAGCTGGTTGAAGGTGCAGAAAATTGATGGATGAAGATAAAGTGACCAGTGAGTCAGATATAATGTGTGTATTTAGCAAACAAAAAGACAGTCATACACTTACGAGCAATTTCGCAGCCACTAATTAAGTACGAACACATGATTTGGAGGAAAGCTTTTGCACGTACATGGAGAACACTCTAAACTCCAACATTGTATTTCTTTAAAATGAATTCTTTTACATCGATAACATTCAAACAATACGTGATTATATTTGATATATTTGTCATGAGAGCACAGCTGCAGCTGCTGCTGCTGCTGGTATAACATGCCGTCTTGTTGGAATAAAACCTAGTTTCCTTCCAGTGAAATCAACTGTTGAATTCCACTTGAAAATAAACAGTATGCATGTAAGTCGTATTTAAAATGCATTTTGTAGTCAGTGTTGCCGAACAACATGACGCAAATCTTTTATGGCTATCCAATAAAATAACGAGTTGTTTTACACAGAAAAAGATGAAATATGTGAATTTCCGATGAGTATAATGCATTTTCATTATATGTTATCACGTAAACACCACATAAAGGAGTTGATTTACTCCTCAAAGAATAGAAATATCATGAAGACAGACTCTGTTGCAGCTTTTCAATGAACAAAGCCGGTTTTGCAGAAGATTCTTACAGAGAAGGCTATTGAACTACTTCTCAGTCAGTTACATATGAAACACTTGATTCATTGTGTGTAAGAAAGTGAATACAAATGCCACTGCAGCATTTTATGAGACCGCCTTTCGGTGTTTCGTGATGCATTTGACGTCGTTTCAAACTGCTACGTTAATATTGATCATTTCATCCGAGAGGCCGCAGTGGTCTTTAACGTTTTAATGCGAACTGATATACAGTTCAGACATAACAGCTGAAAGACTTTGCCCCTCACAATTCTTTCTAAATCAACTGTGAAATGTTACAGTTTTAAGCTGCAAAGGCCACATCAGAGCTCTTTGATGGTATTAGCAGCGTGTGATTGTGTTCCCGCCTTCATCTTGGGCTAATTTCGCGCTAAAGAGCTGTCTGGACCAGGACACACACGGACCCCCGCTGTCAGGCCTTTGTGCCACCCGAGGGTCCCCCTTCTGCTGCTGGTACTCCACCATCTGGAGGAGGAGGAGGAGGAGGAGGAGGAAGAAGGTCAGGGGAATTATTATCAGAGGCCTATCAATGATACGATTTAGAGCAAGGGTTTTAAACATATTTTAGTTCAGGAGTCACATACAGCCCAGTTTCATCTTGAGTGGACTGAGCCAGTAAAACAGCGCCATAATAATATTCAGAATTAAACGTTAAAAGTTTTTATATGTCGTGGTGCAGAGTTTACGTGATGAAAATGTCTACAATCGCAACATGAAGCAGTTTTAATTAAACCGTCTGGTGCAAAATTGAGCGAAATGTCCCAAAGACTTCTCATACAGCTGTTGCATTAAGCATGTTTTTAACAACTCATGGCTTTGAAGCTAGTTTCATGGCAACTAGCATTCATGGCAACAACACTGATATCTCAGCTCGGGTCTCAGGGTTGTGTTTTGTCCACTACTTCCATAAAATGTGTGTGTTTTGTTTTTTTTAAATCTATTTTTTCTTTGACATTTTGTCTGTTTGCTTGCCCATTTGTCAGACTGGAACACAGCCTCTACAACCCTGGCATAATACCTGCTAATAACATGATAATTCCAACTATTGTAGACGTCACAACGTCAGTAAGATAATAACTTGCCAATACTTTAATAATCTATTATTACGTCATTGAAGAAGCTTTAAAATAAGCTTTGAAAAAGTAAAATTTTTTACTTAAACAATGAAAAAAATTTAATAAAGGGAAAAAAATTCCCAAATTTTAATAGTATTCTCGAATAATAAAAAAGTGGTAATATGCACTGTGTTTTAAAGCGGATAGATGCATGCACACACATTTTAAGCAGTATGTTGGAAACAGCAGTGCAGCCCTTTATTGGACACTCATTTAAATATTAACTGAAAGTTTCAATTCAAGAATGTCACAACATTGTAAATATGTGCAGACGTTTTAATTATGTGACACTTAAAAAGCAAATAAACTGATTTGATTAAAATAAATTGGCCTAATTGACATACAATTTACCATTTCTATCTAAAACAAAATAGTCTGAATTGAATTGAGAAGACCTGACTGGGAGGAAAAGGTGCTTCAGCAAACACAAAGAAACAAAGCTCCTGTCTCAGTGTTTAACATATTAAAATAATTATACATAATTATCTTTGATTGTCATCACTTTTCAAGTTTCGGAAGAGATTATGTACAAATATGGCCACTTGCCAGATAAAGTGTTCACTGTTCACAATTACATAAATAAGATTTCAGTTTAGTATTCAAGTAATAAAACTAAACTTAGTATAAAATGCTATAAATTCATGCAATTCATTCTGTTGCTAAAAGACTTATTTGGACGTTCTGTTTTCTTTATTCACTAACGTATCTTGTCTAATTCAGTTCTTTTTCTTTCTTTCTTTGGACTGTTGCAGATTAAGACAGGCTGGTCCTGCAGCGCGGAGCTGTTTGATAACAGCAGGGGCAGTGTTTGAACAGTGTGACCTCTCCCGGCACGCAGGGGGACAGATGGTTGCTCCGGGGTCAGCCGGGGTCGCATCTAAATACAGCAGAGACTCTGCAACTCCTTGTTGCGATGGCG
The DNA here is from genome assembly GCA_900302745.1 of Parablennius parvicornis. Taxonomy (NCBI): domain Eukaryota; kingdom Metazoa; phylum Chordata; class Actinopteri; order Blenniiformes; family Blenniidae; genus Parablennius; species Parablennius parvicornis. The sequence continues at coordinate 1,642 of OMNM01038168.1, read as the reverse complement.
GAAATGATAACTGGAGAGCATGTCACAGCGAGACATTCAAAATGCTTGCAGAGAAATCCTCTGGATTAAATTTGTAAACTACAGCTTGGTTTGAGGCTTAGGGTTGATTTGGATTCATTGTGACAGGTTTCTTACTAACTAAAACCCAGAGCTATTCCATTCTATTATGTTTATTAGATGTAAGATTCTAAAATCAGACGATAGTGAGGATTTTTCAAGCTTCAATGCTAAAGGTGGAAAATGCACCCAAATGTACGAAATGCCTACAGACATGTTGACAGATGTTGTAGCTTCCTTTCAACACTAGATGGCAACACATTCCTCTGCTCTACAATTATCAAGACTCATCAAAGACTACTACAAAAGGTAATTTTTTCAGATAAATGGATGGATGGATGGATGGATGGATGGATGGATGGATGGATGGATGGATGGATGGATAGATAAATATCAATGTACCAATCAATGTAATATAATATAACACTCAATATGACAACATGTTTGCAGGTGATCTATTTACATTGTGATGAATTGTCCAAATTTGGACTCATTCATGATTTTTAAAAATGCTGCTTGCTTTGGTGTCATTTATATTAGCTGTAATCTTAGGGAAAATACTTTTAATTTCTTTTCTCCTGGTATTAGTATCAAATCCATTTGTGTATTTTCAGCGTTGGGTTGGAAAGTTACAATTATCGAACATGATGAGAAAAAAAATAATGCTGTTTGCTTTGGTGTCATTTTTATCAGTTTCAATCTAAAGGGAAATATTTCAAATTCCTTTTTATTAACCTTTTTAACGTTTGTGTAAAGTATCAGTATCAAATTGATATCGGTATTTTTGGTATTGGTTGGAAAGCTACAGTAACTGAGCATGATTAGGGAAAAAATGCTATTTGCATTGCTATCTTTTTTATTAGTTGTACTCTAACAGATAATACTTTAAATTCCTTTCTTGTATCAAAAGTATCTGTAACAAAACGATATCTTCATTTATCGGACTGGAAGCATACTGTGACGGAAGTCACTATCAGAGGAGATCAGCAGCGGTTCGGTCAAAACTCCAGCAAAAGGTTAAAAATCGACAGCTTAACCATACAATATGGTGAATTTCCCCACATTGTGTATCTTAGCAGTATGAATTTGGGAATGGTTGTCATTTTAGAGCGTTTCGGAGTTTAAAGTTGATTATTTGTGCTGCGTGCTGGTCGCTCCGTGCGAACACGAAGGGACGCGGGAGGAGGGGGGAGTGAACGCTCTTGCACCCTCACTGGGGCGTCGACACTCTTCGACGCCCGAAGGACTCGTCGGTCGGTCGCACGGACATTTTCGGCACAGCGTCATCAGCGCTGACGTGGAAGCTACGTGAGCGCGAGGCACTGCCGTCCACCCTCTCTGTCACTAGTGACGAGTCCCGCGACGTAAAGCTTCGGTAAGTCGCCTGCAAAGCCGTCACATTTCAGGTCCGCGGGAGCAGAGACGACGTAAAATAGTAAACACAAGAAAACAACAACAATGTTCGACCAACACCTCAGTGTCAGAACATGGCTGGCTTGGATTAGGACTCTTTCATAAGTGGTTCAGGAATTAAGGCCATTAACTTCTAGGAGCAGAACTAACAGGGGCGGAACCAGAGAGTTTA
>OMNM01038167.1:0-14182 GCA_900302745.1 Parablennius parvicornis | reverse complement strand
GTTGTTTTTTTCAACAAGAGTTGTTGCTCCAATAACTGCTCAAATCTGCTCCTCAAATGTCCCAAAGACTTTCGGAGTCAAAACCATGTGGATCCAACCTGAAGCTGCTTGAAGGTTAAGCTGAGTTCTGGACTCAGGGGGTCAATCAACCCTGAGCTCAAAACTTTTGCTCAAGAATGGATTTTGGAGCTGCTGAAGCTGGCTGTGACTGGCATAGAGCACGAGGTTTAGAAAATGAAACGATTTGTAGTAGTAGCAGTCGCAGTGTTCAACCAGCTTCACTGATACCAACATCAATATGATTTTTAGCATTGCAATCTGGAAATCTGGTTGAACGTCTTGAAATGATGATTTGAATGTGAAGTTTCTCGTTGTTAACTAATTTAACGACAAACAAAAATGTAAGTAATACTGTTTCAGTCGTGGTGTCGTCAGCTACGAAATGTACAAAAATGAATCAAATGCAGGATTTGAATGCTATGTGCAATCCTTCCATGGTATCTTTTTAACCCGTCTGACCTGTTTTTATTGCTAAACCAGACAGAACTGATCATTCAACAGGTAAACAATAAGGCCCTGTTTATACAAAAAAAATATATATATATATTTTCAAAGTGAAAACATAAAACACTTGTTGCATTTTGGGTATCCGTTTACACAACATCAACGTGCAAAGCCACAAAAACACCGAAACTTTTTGAAATTCTTCCTTCGTGGAACATTTTTCAAAACCTCTCCAATTCTGTCTCCTTGTAAACACGGGAAAGCACAACTCTTCAAAAAAGGTTCCTGCTGCACATGTGCACCATTGTCGTAGTAAATGGTTGTTCTGCACCTGCGTGAGTAGGTGGCCAATAACAACGATGTTTACCTCCATATTGTCATGACTCCCCGTCCATATCCTCCTAGAATTTGATGGTTTTGTTGTCGAGAGTCCCCCAGATTAGCAATCCAACTTCATCGCCTGTCAATACAAATGTCCGTGTTCTCGCCAATGTTTATGGTGAACTGTTCTCTGCAAACGTGTGTGTGTGTGGTTACATGACAAAAACCCCCCCCCCAAAAAAAACAAACAGTAGCGTCATTTCTTTGCCTGGCTTGCTAACATTGTTTTCAGCACTTCTGCCATTTCTATGTAAACAGATGTAATTTCAAAATGCTGCTGTGTAAATGCAAAACGTTTCTCGAACAAAAGTGCAAAAACAATACATTTTCACTTGAAATGTGTAAATGAGGCCTAAGTTTATTGGTATCCTGATGACAAATGTTTGCCCTGCAACTTTATGGTGGATTTATTCCTCAGTTATTCATTCAGGGGTGAGATTACGTTGGTCCTAAAGGGGATGAATGTGAGTCAAATCAGATTACATTGTTTCATTTGACTAATTTAGTTGCTTCTATGATGAAAATCTTAATTTGGCTGCGCTCTTTAGGGATCACCACAGCATACAGTGATCATTGTGAAGTGTGACTTTTTACATTTACAATTATCTTTTTTTTTCCAGATAATTTTATATAAATCTACATGAGGTTCTCTAAATATCTGTCTTTGCTGTTTTTGCCCCCATGAGTGTTAAATGGCCCCTCTTGAAGATAAAATGTTTGCTGTTCTAATAGTTTGTGATTTTTTGTTTTATGTATGCAGTGCTCAAGCAGCAGGGGAAGAATGCCAGACTCCAGGGAAATAGAAGAAGAGTACACATTAATCACCAAGGTATGAAAAATTCATCATTTCGAGAGATGGGTCTGCAGAGGCAAACGCTAGTTATTGACATGCACACAAACAACAGGAGTGAACAGGACAATTGGACGAACACATTTCAGAATAGAGCAGACGGGAAGATCATTAATTAAAATATTCTAGGTATTTTGGCCTAAGTAACAAGGATTTGAACTGTGGTAGTTAATGTTCTATTTTTAATTAACTGGTGAATTTAATTGTAATGTCCGGAGATGTCTGGAGGTGTGTTGTAGTACAGGTTTTTAGACAATTTGAGGCCTGAAAGTTGTACAGTTTTGCCTCAATTGATGTGCAACAATGACCTTTACCAACCAATGAACCTCTACTACTTTATTGGTGATTATTTGAAAATGGAGGGAATCAACGCAGGCGTGTCAACCTAAAACTTTTCTGATACAAAAAGGCAAATGAGACCATAGAATCAGCAAATACCCTAACATGTATGTTTTTGGACATCATACACGTAAAAAAAAGAAAATTCAAATTGAAAACAAAAGTTATCCTTTTATTTTTCTTTATGTTCAGTAAGAATAGATGATTAACATGAATTCAGATGGAACCTTGGGACTTGGGGTCGACCAGTCTTAATGTTTCAAGCAGCTGCAGCTCAGTTTGTGGCTAATCTTTCTTTCACGGTTGCAGGCTAAGTTGATGGTTGCGTGGCAACTGTCACTGTTGATGGGTGAAAATGACTAATGTGCTCTAATACTGCACTTAAAAACAGTGGCTTATTTATGTGAAAAATGTATGCAGGTGCACAACTGAGTTATGGGATTTCTGAGGTGACTGCAGACACTGGAAATGTAACTGGTGATAGAATAGTTTTTTGTTTTATTATTGTGTGTCACAGTGGAGTTGGTTTTGATCAATTGATCAATAAGGAAGGAGAGAAGCGTTAGTCTCATGGTAGGACGGACTTAATACAAGGAATGGAAAAGCCAGGTTACATGAAGCACCATGCAAAGGGAATAGTTCTTTCCAGGGCAGTGTTCATGTTTATTTGAGCATATTTGCTTAAATAGGATGACATCATTATGAAAGGAACAAGTCTAAACCATGGCTCCACAGTTTTGACCATCACCTGAGATTTCCTTGTTAAACTGCACTAAACAAAATGTGGGACTGTGACTTCTATCCATTTCTGCGAGGTGGGTTGTCGACTTAAAGCTTGCTGACTGTGATTTTCTGAACAAAAACGATCCCTGTACAAGCCTATGCAAAATTCCGATAAAAAGTTAAAAGAAAGAAGTTGTTTGTCTTCTATCTTGGAAAATGAACATGACACTGGACAGTCTAGAAATATCTAGATAGCCAGATAGATACATTTTCTTTCCCATGGCGAAATTCACATTTCCGCACAACAGAGTAAGATCAAATAAATAATAAATTCGACAAATTGAACAAAAGTAGAACAGAATCCTGTGTTTTTGTACCGTTACAGGTCTTAGCGGAGGATTATTGACCTCAAACTTTCCTTCACCCTCCGGGGTGGAGTTAAAGAGCGACATGGCATGAGGGAGGAAGGATTTCCTCAGTCTGTCAGTGGAGCAGGACTGTGACATCATCCTATCACTAAAGCTACTCCGCTGCCTGTAGATGGCGCTGTACAGTGGATGCAGCGCTTTCTCTATAATAGACAGGAGTATGTCCAGCGCTTGTCGCTCAGACACAGAGACAGCAACACAACAGAACTGAGCTTCCTCACTAGTTTGTTCAGACTTGTGGTGTCCTCCTACATGCTGCTGCCTCCACAGCACACCGCCACGTAGAAGAGGAAGCTACAGAATGATAGAACATCTGCAGCAGTTCTTTACAGATGCTAAAAGACAGCAGACATCTGAGGAAGTACAGCCGCTCTGCGCTGAAGTCCACCACCCTTTCTTTAGTCTTGGTGAATTGAGGTGCAGTTGGTTGAAGTTGCGCCATGTGACAAAGTCCCGGATCAGTTACCTGTAGTATAACCCAGTTTCAGATACCTCAGAAGCACAACCATGCAAGATCTGGATGTTTCAAATATGCTCTTTTGAGTTTTAAATCACACCGGAAAAAAAAAGGTTCTCTGAGCCATAGGCTGTATTCATTCAGGGAAGTATCCAAAATAATTCCCTCGCCTTTGGAAGAGTCTACACAAAAAAGACGTCTTGAGAACAGAAGTGAGAGCTGAAGGCACCGCGAACAGCAGCTTCTGTTGTGTGACACAAAATGAATACGAGTTGATCTGCGTGGAAAATCTCGAGGGTTGACGAGGAGCGGGAACAAGCAGGAACGGCAGGGGTGATGGTGGAGCTGGCGGCGTACATGAAATGCCTTGATTTGAAGCTCAGAAAGTGAAGGGTGTTTGCACGGATTAGCCAAAACTTTTTTGTAGTTTGTCTTCCAGAACACAAACAAGACTTAAAGTTTTGATGAAAAACAAAGAAGTGTAAAATAAAAAAGAAATAAAAAGCTTCAGAGACAGAGCAGTTGTTTGGGGTTTAGGAGGATCTACCGAATGGGGTGTGCATGATAATGAGCCCTTCTACTTCGGTAATATCCAAAGCAGACGCGGGGCTAGTCAGTCACAGAAAATCACACCTCTGCCGTTCGATATTTCACACACTGAAGAATTCATTTTGTTTGATGCCTCTGCATAGAAATAATACAAACAATCGCTCCCCTAGTCTGAGGTCTCAGGCAGCACAACCGGGCTGTGTATTCATTCATTCCGGCTGGATTTATAACAACGCCCGTCTGGAAGGGGTATTAGGACTTATGTGTGTATGTTTGTGTGTGTGAAGCTCACTGAGGCAAAGGAAAGAATAAAGCAAAAGGGGGATGAACAGGAATGATAAATGCGAGAAACAGATGGGGAGACTTGCTTGCAGAGGAAGTAGCAGTAATGATAGATAGACAGCGAGGGCACCAAAATGACTGCGATTGTGACAACACCAAAACAGCAACCTGGGTGCATCTTGGGGAGATTATAATACCTCCGATTTTGGATTTCATTTATTTTTGTTTAGAATGACACATCCCTTTTGTAAACCCACCTTAGTACCTTCTCCCTCCATTTATTTCCTCTGTCTTTTTCTCTAACTCGTTCATTTTTCTTAATTTCTTCTTCAGATTGGCCCTTTCTCTTACCATGGCGCCTCAGCTTTTGCAATCTCCAGCGCTGCTATGTTCACTGGATTCCTTGCTAATAAATCATTTCCTCACACATAGCCAACTTTTTTTGAAGTCCCCCAACCCCCTCCTCTCTTACATCTTGGCCTTTGAATCCGAGCCATACTGCATGTCGTTTTCATTCACCACTCACACACAGCAGTGCACCAGCGATAACGCTCATTACCGTCCGCTTGGAGCTAAGGGTTGGACCTTAATTTTCTTGGCGTCCGACCAAACGTGGCCAGTCCCAGAAGCAAAAATGTCTTTCACACTGGGAGTGTGTTGGGCTGGTGGTTGCTTTAGGAAAAAATTCCAACCGGCCATTGTCAACGCCGCAACTGCTCACGGTGGATATGTTTGTGCCAATTTGTTCTAAAAACAAAACCTGCCCAAAAAAAAAAAAAAAATTATCAATTAAAATTTACTACGAAGTCTCTTTTGTGAGGGACTAAATCACTGATAATGTGGACATTTCTGGGCTATGGGGTAAGCACATAACCACTACAGCAGTCTTGTTCTACTTATTTATGATGGAATCCGATCAAATGAAACATGTTATAAAGGGTTCAGTGAATGACACATGTGCTCTCCAACATCCTTGTGGTAACTCAAACCCATAAATCCCATTGTTTTGTGGCTTTTTGGTGAAAGGATCACCAAAATGGTTCTTTTTATCCTAAAGATTGGAGAATACTTCAGACCACTGGTCTTCGCAGTCGCAATGTTTTGACATGGTCTTGGTTTTTGATGTGGATAAAGTGAAAATGACAAATTTCATTAATGGCGTTCACTTAAATATAACCGCTTTCCATGGATTTAACAGCCCCCAAGTGCTTTAAAGCCATTCACACAATAATAGATATAGCTGCAATGCAAGGTGCTCAGTCCATCCACTGGGAGCATTTTAGGGTTCAGTGTCTTGCTTAAGGACTCAGGGATCGCACCTTCAACCTCCTGATAGTGAAACAATCCATTCTTCCAACTTAGCCATAGCTGCTCATTCAGCCACAATCATTAGATCTGCTGCTAATACTCAAAGCTTATATTACTTTCCCATAATGCTTAAAGTGTGCGTTGGTGCTTGGCTTTTCTTAGATCAGCAGCAGGCGTGTCGACTCAACTGTGACAGAAACTGGAAAAGCAGTCATATCTTTCACTTTCTGGTTCTTGACGAATCACTGATTTCATTTTTTAAGTGCAGGTTAATTTCTGGGTATACCGGTAACCTTTGGATATAATCACGCTGACATGATGAGGGTCAGTCAGGGTTCCGTAATGTTTTCGTGCCCGGGGCCTCACTCAGAGGGTAATTCACGGTTACTCAACTTAACAGTTTAATTGCTGATATCTGAGATTAAACACATCTGCTCCAAATGACTGAGTTCGCTCAGTTGAATGAGATGCTTTGCAGCAGGGGGACATCTGTTAGGAAGTGTGTCATCCAGGATCAGGGCTAACAAACACCACATTGGTTTATTAATTCGAATTAGCTGACAGTCCAGAAAACAAGGGTTCATAAATGCCTGAGTCGTATGATCATGTGAACACATTCATAGTACAAATTAAATTAAAAATCATTTACTTTTGATCACAGCTACAATTCTCTGAACTGCAGACAAACCTAACACCAGAGCTTGTCTGAGTTCTGCCTTTTTACCTAAATCTACCAACACTTGTGGCTATTTTTTGGTAAATTCATTCACAAATACAGTCTTAGACTCAACAGTTTGATTGACAATGCAGCTTTTAAAGATTTGACATGGTTGGTGGTTTTCACTGGCCACCAGCCCAGCCCATGACACAGAGAAACAGATCGCCGCACAGCCAATTAACCTCAAACACATTTTAGTACTGTGGGAGGAACCCAGAGGGGGGGAAAAAAAAAAACGTCAATCAGATTTACCTCTTTTTTTCAGAATTCCAACAGTTAATAAAACATCAAACATGGACATAATTCGATTAATTTCCTGCCCTCATAATGTATACTACGGGTGGATCTAAGGCTTTTGGTAACAATCTGCTTGTTGCTTTCGGCTTTTAAATTTTTTGTGCAAAAAGGATGCTCAGGCAAAGTATCTCTCACAACTTGATCATGGTCTCAGACCAAAAGATTTGGGTGTCTTAACAAAACTAAAATGCGTGGAAATACTTATTCACAGATGTGGGCCATTAAATAGAGTTTTAGAATTGCAGGCTGTGGATAAGGTGTTGTAAATTAACAGTTAAACTTATAAAGTCTGATGGGAGGTTCTTGATCATTTATCTGTGTCGATCGACATGGTGCTGTGGTTAAAGGCCAGTAGTTTGAATATTTGTGGTTTGAGTGATTGCATTTTGGCAAAAAGGAGGCAAATATGGATGTTGAGATTTTTATCAATTACATTTATTTTCCTTTTATCGATTTTTTTAAAGACTCTGTTTTATATAGACATTAACATTCCACACAGTTTTCCAACATTCTTTGCATTTGGTTTGTTTATGTAAATTTCTTTATAGTAGATTTCTTTGTTTTTTTTTTTTTCCTTTTTCCATTTCACTCCACACTCTGCTTTTTCCAGGCCCCGCTGACGTCCTGACATTAACAGCAGTAAAGCTTTTCGCTGTTTCCCCTTCTTCTTTTTTTTTCTTTGCTCCCTCAGTCCTACTTTCCATCCTTCATCCCTTCTCCTCCGTGTCTCGGTGCATGTGGTGACATATGGTTGGTGATGGAGTGTAGGAAATCTCTTAGCTTTCTGCCACTTCCTATTACCACCGATACTGACACCCGGCAGGGACTGCAAATACACACTGAGGTAAGGAATACTGTACGCGGCCCACAAACAACCACTGCCGAGCACAGGAATACGTTCACACATCCGACAAAATTACACACGCGTGTCGCCGGGTTTAAGAAAACGATACATCTTGGGCCTGCGTGTCACGACCACCATATGTTTTCCTGCTCCTGACATTTCAATGAATAAATATTGGCGCTTGGTATCAATCTACAGCCACCTTAGGTTGTGGTGGGTATCTGTGTTTGTGTGAGTGGGTGGGTGAAAGTGTGAAGGAAGCATTACTCCAGGCTAATACATAGGTCAGGTTAAGGAACGATGGGGTTCTCAAACGCACGTAGCCTCGAAAGGAGCAATTTTTCTTCATGCCGCCACCATTGCCCTGGTAAACATCCAGTATTCAACAGCAATAAATGCTGTGAAATATCTGTCCTCTGAGCTTGTAACAAGGGCAACAGATTCAGTTGGCTTACACTACCTGGAAAATGTTTTAAATATAAAAGCAGACGTTTACTATTTTTTTGAAGCCATTTAAAAGAAAATTAATTTGTTGGAAGTAATTGAGGGTTTGAACGGTCAGTAAGCAAACTGTACCACAATGGTGAGGCCCGAATGATTAACCTTGTCCTCCATCAATGAAAGATGTGACGGAATTTTAGAAATAAACATTTCGCAGCATCTTTTTCTACCATGTTATATATATAGATGGCAAAACTGTACATCAGAGAGCAGCTATCAGCAACTTTAATGGTGCAGAAAGTCCATTAGAACAAATATATTCAGATTTTAATTATGTTGAGGTTTGAAACGATGAAAATAACTGAATCTGTATTTGATATTTCTTCCTACCCCTTTTCAGACATGTTAATTAGATATATGAGGTGTGTATGTCTGTGTATGCATGTTTCTAAATATGTCGGTATACTTAAATATAGTTTGTATAACTATATTTTCACAAGCTACAATTAAATAATTTTTTATCATCAGCAGGCGTGTGGACCCGTTATTGTTGACATGCGCAGCCCTTCAGCAGGGAGATTAAATTGACATTAATTAAACTAAGTGTTACACTTAGTCTCGTCCTGCACCCCAGCATGGTCCTCCTCTTTTTTCAAACCTTGATATTACTGATTCAACATTACATGCCTGTCAAAACGACAAGAGAAGTTACCGAAATACTGTACAACAGATGTCATTTTGTTAGATTTTTTTCTTTTTAGACTACCAAATCACGTTACTTTATAAATCTACCATGCCAGCCATTTCTGTCATCTTTAGAAACGAAACGGGTTTTTGGGTTTTTCTTTGTTTGTTTGTTTTTTGTGAAGTTTTTCTCGAAAAAAAATGTGAAAACGGATATACCTGAACGACGCCTGAATGTCATTTGAAAGCTATTCATCTTGAAATCGCATCGCCGGATGAACCATGAATAGTTTTGCAAAAATAGATGTACATCAGGAAAATCAAAAGTGCACAGCAGCATCCACACACAGAGCTGCATTGGGAAATCTCATCCAGCGTGTGGGTGAAACAGATAATCATGTCAATGCAGAGTGCACACAAAGGTAGCTGAAAACATACAGCTTGTACAGAGCGCCGCAGTGGAAGAGAGTGGTGCAGGCAAAGGTGAAGGAGAGAGAGGGATGGAGATTGAGCACGGCAGAGTGGAAACTTGTACTTCATTGTGTTTGGCACCAAGGACGCTCCTAACAACACGTCTTTTTGCTTCTGTCACGACTCATGGAGTACAAATAGTATCTTATTATACAAGTGCACAAACAGACGTAGAGCCATGGGTCTCATAAAGCCTTTAGCTGTAGTTATCACTAATACAATCAGAGTAATTAAGATAACAGAGAAACAAGCAGGACTTATGAATGTTTTCTACATATTTGATGAAAAAAATAGTTAAATTAATAGGTTAATACGTAGGTTGTACTTAAAATGTCTTTACGTTTGGTTGAAAACGCTTGAAGAGCTGCAGAGCTACTATAGCTGTTTCTGTAATGTTCGTTGAGCTAATTGTTTTGCATTAGCATCACCCAAAACTGTTTTTTTAAATCAAAAGTGGACCCGTTATTCAGTATTTTTGTCATACATGAAAGTAGCTGCAGAGCTGTAGTGCTGCTGGTTTGTTTCTGTAGTGTTTTTTTTTTTTTTTTTTCTTTAGTGGGCTTTAACCTTAATATTATCCAAAGTGCTTCTCTTATTTGAAATGTGGACACATTGATGATTATGATCATGATAATGAAAAAAGACAAGATATTCAGCTAAGGGTTGCAGATTAAAAATTGTACTTAGCATACATGCAGATATGCACAAATGTATTCTGCATTCATTTTGTCAATATTTCTGCCTGTCTCCTGGAACCTTATGGATACGGCCCAATAGAGCACTACCATCAGTAACCATAGGGGGCAGTGTTGAGTGCTGTGTGAAACCTCAAGCCTGATTAATACTTCATAAGCAATCGACACTGCTATGCACACTTCCGACAGCCTTTAATTACACGTCTGACGTGACACTGAACACAAGGGGAAATACACTAATTTTGGGCGCTGTGATTGGGCCACTATACTACGTCATGGGACACGCTAAGAAACTCCACCTGTGATCTTGTTGTAAAAGTGCACTTTATTGAAAAAGCTGGGAAATTCCAGGATTGAACAGCGCGCACAAAAAATATTCTGGTTTTGGTGCCGTCAACAAGGCGTTGTACACCTGATAATATGGACACCGTGCAGGAAGCTAGCTGGTAAAACGCCGCTGTAATCTACTGACTTGCACCCAATGCTAATGTTTGCAACGTCACTGTCAATCCTTGTGTGTAACTGCACATTATGACAAGAAAATAGACACTGCCAACTAGTTTCGTGAAGTTTGCTATCCTTCTAGAGCTATGGCAGTGAGCTACTTCACAGAACTTCCTGGTGTGAAAGGAATGTGAATGCTACGCTCTGCCCTAATGCACACTGTAGACACTACTATATATAATTAGCCTTCAAAGCGTTGGTTCACAGACCACCATTGCCTGCCGCCGTCAATTGATTCTCTTTCTTAGTATCTATTAATGTAAACTCTTACAGTCAAGACCTTGATACTCCTAGTTTTTGGCCAGAATACTTTGCAGTCGTGCGGAGGAATGAATGCAGAACTCTTATTCCAACTCAGTAGAGCATAAAAGAGCCTTGAACTGAAAGGTTAAAGTCGTAGGCATGAACTAAAGTTGCTATAGTTGCAGATTGCTCTATGACCACATGAACGATTACCAATACATCGCATAACTCAATCATATAGCCAATCAGACTTGTGATACTGTGAATGTAAATTTTTTTATCTATATATCTGTTAAGATGTCAAGGCCAGCATCACCAGCCCTGGAGGCAACAATCTGTACTGTACTCATTTATTTGAGGGGGGATAACATAAGGTGGTGGATTGTAAGACATACCAACATGCCTGAAAAAAATATCTTCCATGGCACGGGAAAAGGTTTATAGCATAGAAGCACGAATTGCGGGGGAGAGGGGAATTCTTTTCATTCTTGAGAGCAAAGAATAATGCGATATGTGTTGATATGCAGTACATTTCCAGCAGCGTGTCATGTATTTGTAGGACTAAAATTGGATTTCATTGGCATATGAAGCAGTTCATCTTGAAGGTCAGAGTGAGAATGCTGTACCCTGTATCGCGTGTCCTTGGAGTGTGACTTCAGCTGCCCTGCAGCCGGCAAAAAACATAGCAACGTAGAAACAGATGAAATCTCCGTTAAACATGTGCAGATAAACAGGCATGCGGGCTGTTAACTCCTCTCCTAACCCCCTCCCTGACCTTCTATCAAAGTAACTGCCAATATTTACTTTGGAGGATTTCCCTAATCTTAAGAACACACGTGTATTCATCCCTGAAAGGCCTTCAACTCTTACCTTCATTTTCCCTTTTAGGGATATGATTCCAAGGAAACTAGATTTTTTTTTTTTTTTTTTGGAACATTCTGTTTATATGTGGGTGAGATTAAATAAAAGGAAGTTTTCAGGGTGAATGATCATTGCCAAAAACCTCTCTTCACTCTAATGTAATGGCATTGAGGATAGAGGGGACACAGTCTGACAGCTCATGCTTGTTTTGTCCAGGAGTTGAGCAGAGAGGACTCGTCAGCGATCGGCTTGACTGCCCAACAGTGGCAGAATGTGTTCCTACCAGGCCCACACGCAGCGCCTGCAGGTTACACAACTGACGGCTGGGTTTGATGTGCTGAGATAAAACCCGGTGGGGAAGGAGAGAAGCTCCAAAGAAGTATAAAGGTTTGACATGATTTAGCAATGTTCATTTAAGAATTTACAATTGTATCAGCAAAAAAAAAAGAAGAGAAACAACTTGAAAATATAATTAGGTACTGTTGATCATTTATGTATTTTTTAATTTTTTTTTTTTTTTATGCAGTGAATGCAGATACATGCTTTTAGACACAAAGGGTGTGATCTACAAAATGTTTTGAAATCTTCACAAACTTGGATCCCGTCCGACAGGTTGATATAACACCATGTGGTTTTCTGTATGGTGGCGTGACGGTTAGTCCCAGTTTCTGTTAGAGAGGTCTGTCTTTCTCACTCTTCACCTTTCACTATTACATATCACTAACATCCGTCTCCTGTCATCTGTGCTAACTCTCTCTCTTTTATAACCTTGTAAAGTAAATCCAATTTCAAATCGTTTTCTGTTTATAATTCATGGACCTTGTGCTAGTTTGGTCAGTTTAACATGTTTTCCAACACATTTTTATCATAGATAAATGACACCTAAATAGTTAAATTGTGTACTTTTGTGGCTTTAAAAAGTTGGGTAAAGATTTCAATCATGTTTACGTTTATTAAATGAGCACAACATTCCTTCATTCTGCAGGATTTCTGATAGTGGAATCAGAAATTTGTGGTCTGAGCCTTTTGCCGCAATCATGTCTGCAGCCATTGGATGTTTGTCTGTTTGCCTGCTGCGCTTTCCTCGTCCTATGATTTTCAGGATCCTTCTATCCCCCTCCTTCAACAGTAACAGGAGAAAATGTCCTCCTCTGAGCCTGGTTCTGCAAGTTTTGTTCCTGTTTACAAGTGAGTTTTTACCTGTCCATCATCTCCTCTGCTTGTTCTTGATAAATTAGTGTTGTTCTCTCTCTAAAAGTGCTTTGAAATTATTGTGTGGTATTAACCGCTATAGAAGTAAACTTGAATTGAGTTAGTGGTCTGGCCTCATTGTGACCAGGTCATGGGAGTTTGTCTGTTCCCCCCCCATGAGTTTTTCAGACGAACAAGTTAGAAATTTGCCCTGTCAGCTCATTGGGCTCAGAGAAAGAGAGAGAGAAAGCAGTTAGAACAGTGTAGTCAACAAGGACAAATAGTCGACGACAACAAATAAACACTAAATATTTCTCACCGCTGCTGAAGAACTTTGTCATATACTTCCCGATCCTGACATGAAAGGGGAAGGTTTTCCTTGCGATTATGGCAAGTTCGAATAACTGAAATGGTATTTACACTTCCAATGTATGAATTCATCTCAAACACCAAAATGTTGATGGAAAAACGTAAAAAAAAAATGTTGTGCCTTAAGGGTTGAGTCATTTTGTGTGAGACTGCCCACAGTTTTCCACATGGATGTGTGCGTGGTTTCATAACAAAAATATACACAACAGCACCAACTTGTGGCCCTCGCATGCTTACTACATTGCTGTAAGTGTTTCTGCTGTTTTCAAAACGTTGCCGTTTAAACTGAAACTTTTCTGAAATGAAAACACTAAACCTTGTGTAGCAATCTAACAGCATATCTGGCATAGCCATCATAATGCACAGAGGGAGGTGGAGCCTCACTGTGCTCGTCTTCTTTGTATTTGAGTCCAAAGCAGGCGCTTTTTTTTTTTTGTTCATGATAACATGTGGAAATAAAGACAGAACAGCTAAACTTCAGCTGAAACCTTGCTTATATATCATATACAGTATAATGGCTATGCAAAATAAACTTATATCTTGTTACACAACATTTTAGTTCCAGAAAGCTTTCTGGAACAAGACAATGACGTTGGATCGTCAGTACGGTGACTCTCAACTATAAAACTATCAAGTCCCAGGTGAATACGGACTGGGAGTGATGACACTCTGGAGGCAAACGTTGTTATTGTCCATCACAATGGCACCTGGCCAATAGAGGGTGCTATTTGTTCTTGAAGTTGAAAGGAAATCGTCACCATTACATCGTAAAGGGTTAAACAGGTAAAATGTCTGTACGCAGCAAGAATAATGTTTTATTCAATTCAGAGTTTGTGGTCATGTGTACATCAGAAAAAAAAAAAAAAAATTTTCCCATGAAAAATGAACTCCTTTCTCTGCTTTCCACATATAATACCTGCAGTGTATGTTATAAATATTAAAATACCATTTTATAGACAGAGAGTCTGATCTAAAGCTATATATATATATATATATATATATATATATATATATACACACACACATATATATGTATATATTTA
>OMNM01038166.1:0-12614 GCA_900302745.1 Parablennius parvicornis | reverse complement strand
AGACATGGCAAAGCTACGAAGAGAACACTGCAGTTGTTGGCTGCTTCAATGAGGACAGAAGTCAAGTTTTACTCGCTTCATCTGAGCATCTGAGGACCCCGAGGGTCCATCTTATTTTTGCTGGAAATTTATCAACCAACAACAACCAACAACAGCACGCCCATGACATGGACCGGTACAAAGCAGGCGTAAAAAAAAAAAAACCCAGAATAAAGCTTGAATCAGAACCAGCTGTGCATGACTCATTTTCTCTTGTTGCTTTACTGCATGGGCGTCAAACTCAGGTTCTGCAGTGCTGCAGCCTCGTATGTTCTTCTGTCTTCTGCTTCAACACGGCTGATTGCAGAGAGGCTCCTCATCAGGCTTTCTGCTGAACTTGGTGGAACCTTCATGAGAGTGTGGTGTGTTGAAGCAGGAGACATGGAAAGATGCAGGGCTGCAGCCTCAGGACCTGAGTTTGACACCCGGCTTTACTGTGTCGGCCGACTTCCTGACAGACTGGAACATTTACTGCATTTACAGACTTTCAGTGTCTTACAATGGTTTTTCTGGACCCTTGGACAAAACCCAGCCCCACATCGCTCCAGCATTTTGACAAAAACAATCGGAAATATGTAGCTCCAAGAAAAAGTGCATGCAAACAAGCGATACGTACACGCTGCTTCCGGCGCTCACGTCACATCTGGTGCTGTCCTGCAGTCCAGGATTACAGGAGGTCTTTTTCACAAAAATCACAATTTGTCAGAACAAGGCAGATTTAGTTCAAAAAAACTATTTAATTTAATTATCTGGAAAATATCCAAGACACTCAGCTGAGGCCCACTTTTGGGGTCATCAGTTCTTTAAGGTTAATAAATCATTGAAAGTCATTTATTAATTGAAATAATTATTTGAAATAAATTTGTTTATGAATTAATAATTGCGGAGTATTGTGTCTGAATCAAGAGGACGGCGACTGTGTGCCTTTTGGAGCCGGCTTTATTTTCACAACCACAATACCCAGGATCCTCCTGGAGCCCGGGTTTTCTTAACAACAACGAGGCTTTCTGACAGTAAGCACGTCACACTGTGGTGACACACACACATGACAGGTATATGCTAACCTAATGTCTAAAAGTCAGTCTCATAGTCATTGAGGTCTGAGGGCCTCTGGCGGGTCCGGACCGAATGGGGTTCAGCCTGCACCTCTGTTCCAGAGGGACGTCTAGCTGGGGTCTCCACCCGTATGTCTGGAGGATCCTAGACCTCATCGGTGCAGCGTGGATCAGCTGCAGTTTGCTGGGCTGATGAGGGGGATGGCCTCACCCGTCGCAGGTGGGTGGCATGCCAGCATGACCCATCAGTCACACGGAAGGTGGATGGCCCCAGTTGGTCTGTGATCTGCGTTGGTGCAGTCCAGAAAGAGAGCAGCTTGTGAGAACAAGTGGGCGAGGCATTGACTTGCTCGATGATGCCAGGTTCCAGCAGTTTCTGCAGCTCAGCTGTGATGTCATCACATCACAGCCGAGGTGTGAGGGGTTAGGGGTAGGGTGAGGGGTAGCCGACGGTCGATAAGTGGCTGGTGGTTGAAGGCGGTGAAGCAGCCCAGCCCAAAGAAAAGCGATGGCCAGGGCTGCTGCCACAGCGTGGTCACTGTCAGAATGGATGCACCCAGGTTGTTGGTGACAGAGAATCCCAAGGCGCAAAACAGGTGAAATCCTAAGTGGTTCATGCTATGACGGAACACCTGGAACGTGAATGCTGGGAGGACTCTGGAGCCACAGTGAATAGAAATTGTAGCTGTGCCGATCATGTTAATTGTAAAGTGTTCATTGCCGTACAACTCCTCTGCAACTGCTCTGATAGCGAAGTGATTGATCCTACCACAGCGCTGGCATCTCTGTCCTGTGGCTGGGGAGACCGGCGCTCGTGTGACGTGGGAGAACGAGCCACAATTCCCGCATGGTGACTGTAAATGATTTGACTACATCTTGTCTGGACTCTCAGGAGGTCAGAGGTCCTACTGGGGTTCAGGGGGAAACGGAGGAAACTGGGTAGTAGCTCTCTGGAGGAGCGTGATGGACCCAGTAGCAGCTCCCTGGAGGAGTGTGATGGACCCAGTAGCTCCCTGGAGGAGATTGATGAACCCAGTAGCAGCTCCCTGGAGGAAAGTGATGGACCCCGTAGTTCTCTGGAGTAAAGTGATGGACCCCGTAGCTGCTCCCTGGAGGAGAGTGATGGGTCCAGGAGCAGCTCCCACAGGGATTCCTATGAAGAGGAGGAGCTGAGCGACGGCTCCTCTAAACAAAGGGCTGCTGCAAATCTCTATGGAGCAGCAGAAATGCAACTGTTCTTCCAGAAACCAAGAATGAAAAGGGAGTACGTATCAAGAACAACTTCCCAGACGCAAGACGTTTCCTGAACATGGCCAAGGCCAACATAAAGTTCAAAGGGGAGGCGGGGCTTACTGACCAGGAAGTGTTCCAGCTGAAGAAGTTCATGGTGAAAGTCAGACGAGAACTCCTCAAGGAAGCGTGTGAGGGGTGTTTGTCCACCTGACCCACCTGCTCCACCTTCTCCACCTAAACCTAACCCCCTCCGTCAGGGGGTTTGTATAGTCCCGCCTGATGGTGATGTCACTGTGGAGGAAGTTCTTCTGGAGGTTTTGTGAGAAAGTGGGTTTTGAGAAAATCCTATGTGTGTCTAGAATGAATACAGCTGTGGTGGTTTTTCTGGAGACGTCTCTGGTGTTCCAACTCATTGGGGAGCAGAGTGATGATCAGGTACTGCTTCATACAGGTTTCCCTGCTTTCGGTTCCCTCCACACAGATCATCGTGTAATGTAGGTGGACTGAAGGGAGGTGGATGAAAGAGGAAGGAGGTGGAGAGAGGTGGAAGGAGGTGGAGGGAGTTGGAGGGAGGTGGAAGGAAGTGGAGGGAGGTGGAGGGAGGTGGACGGAGGTAGAGGGAGGTGGAAGGAGGTGGAGGGAGTTGGAGGGAGGTGGATGGAGGTGGAGGGAGGTGGAAGGAGGTGGAGGGAGGTGGAAGACGGTGGAAGGAGGTGGATGGAGTTTGAGGGAGGTGGAGGGAGGTGGAGGGAGGTGGAAGGAGGTGGAAGGAGGTGCTACTCAAACATCCCAGTTCGGGTGGAATGGGATGGAGCTTCAGGATATTGATCCAGCATTTAGCTGGCATCTCATCTTTACTAAACTTACTTTGACAAGTAAAACAAATCCACAGCTGACCTCTAGATAGACCCAGCTGGCACGGCACAGCACACTCCTCATTACAGGTGTGTAAATAGTCCTCACTGATGCACCGTTCTGCTACGCTTGCCGAGGCCTTACGACTACTATAAACCAGCCTGTCACAACTCAGCACCTGGTGTCTGAAGAACAACCTATGGCAACAACAACACACAAAATCTGGACCGTCCTTAACCTTCTCTAAAAACTGAAAAAGTCCTTTGACCTCCTCCATCTTCTGCTTCCTACTCAAACCCACACTAGCAATAATTATCTCCCTATGCTTTGTACTGTCATGATACTTTGTAATACTCATATCTATAACTCTCTGCCTATGCTCAAAATTGTCCCCATACTTCCCTTTCCCCATTTCTGTACTCCTATTGATAACATTTTCTCTGTGCTGCACATTTTCTTTATATTTACAGAAACTTCTCTCTTTGACTCTCTCTCTGTGCAATTTATTTTTACGATATTTCTCTACACTCTTAGATTTTTGCTTCTCCTTTAAGGCTATATTCTTCTGATACATCTTTCTGTAACATTCTCTTCATTTCTGTCCTACTGCTGGATAAAATCTCATCTCTCCAATTTAAAGCCTCATGACATATACCTACAATCTCACACCGACATCCGGGTTCCTAAATATCTACAACTGCCTCATCAGTCACTCTCGACCGGAAGCTGTAACTTGTCACTTCACTAACTTTAGATTAACCGTAACACCCCTGCAGTCCAGGCTCAAAAACACACACAACATTCTCAAAATGGCTTCTCTGGGTATTCGCCAAGTAAACGCACTGTCCTGACAAACTCTGATTTTCACACCTATAATTCACCCACCCACCATCTTTAAAAGTACAAATGCTAACTCCTAATCAGTCTGCTGCCACCTGAATCTCCACCTCTGTGGCCCAAGTGCCCACAAATCTCATCCTGGACTGCTTGACATAGTCAGATATGGAGGAATACTGGCTCCTCAAAACACTGTGGTACCTACCAACATTTCTCTCTAACTCTTTACACACTGCTAGCCTAATCATGCGATGGTGCTTCTGCGAGCCACTCACAGCCTGAGGGTTGGCTCTGAAGAAGCAGTTCCCATCAGCCACTATCCTCTCATTCCCACATGGAACACCTAACAAACCTACCCCTGTGGACAGGGGACCACAGACCCTCACAAAGTCTTCCTTTGACCTACTGCACAAAGCCCTTCAAACCTCAACATCAAGAGGATGGAAGACCGACTCGTCATTCCTCACTGCACTAACAAAATCTACATCAGAGTTGACCTCCCTAACATTGTAACGCCTTGATTTCTTTGACATACAAGTGCCAGAAGAAACCTTTCTCTTTTGACCATCAGTAACCAATTCTGCTGTTGAACCACTGCTCACCTCACAGGCAAACATCTGAACAGACACACCAGACAGCGTAGGACTGGCAGCGACAGCGACACCGCATTCGGACATACAAGTGCCTGCACAACCTTCAACCGGTGTTCTGCCCTCAACCTGCCGGGACTCTCCACAGAAACACCAGACAGCGCTAGACTGGCACCCTCACTGATACTGTTGCCACAGAGCTCAAAGGGCTTCTGTCCTGAAGTGAAGCAGTGAGCCAAGGAACCAGTCTGGTACCGTTGCCATGTACCAAGCCGAGGTCGCTGCATGAGTGACTGTCCACCACAGCGAACCGTCCAGCCTCACAAATGATGGCAGAATTGTATCCACACATTGTCAGGAGGCATGTGCTGTAGTGACTGAAGATCCTCTCTGGTCCGTCATGCAGACTGATCAACACACGCAAATCGATGAACTCCCCTTCAGTCATGTCTATGTCTCCAGGGGTAAATCATAACTTCTGCCCATCTATCCTCAACTTATCTGGCAATTCTGAGACAGACAGTATATTGGAAGGGTGTCTTAAGTTGCAGAGGTCACGCAAACCTGTGTACAATCCATCTCCTAAAACCACAGTGCGATCAAGGTCATCCCTGTCCCACGAGAACACGCTGTTCATCGTGTGTCTGGCTAAGCTGACTGCAGCTACAGCCAAGGACTGCACTTCCCTATACTTAAAGCACTGGCTCCCCTGGTCCCTGGTGAAACGATCCACGCACGACCTCCGTAAGGTTAATGCTTGTCCTCTCGTCTGCGTGTACAGCCTCGGCACTGGGGAAAGACTCCAACCTCAATGCATCAACCTCAACAACTGACTGGCCTGGCTCTGAACTGTCACAAACAGGAGGAAGAAAATCAGACTTAGCTTCACTCTTCTGTGGAGTCTGGGTTCCCTCCTGGAGGGTGGGCTCCATTGGCACAGCAGGGCACGCAGCAGCAACGTCCTCCACCACCTCCTCTGGCACCACCACCTCCACAGACTCCTGAACCGTCATCTACCCCTGACACACACATCACACAAAAGGTTTTACTGCATGACACAACTAAAGGAAAATGTTGATTCAGGTGGTCTACTAACAGGGCACACTGTGGGTTAACATGCCAATGCTTTGAGCTAACATGCTAAAGTGTGCATTAAAACAAGGACAAACCTGCTTCCCTGTTGGGAAGGTCCTGGAAGCAGACTCAGTCACATGGACAGGTGAAGATGTTGCCGGCACCTTCAAAGATAAGGAGAAAAATTATCTTTAAGGGTGTACACTCATTCATTTCCTCTCTTCAACTCTATCAACGTCAGTCTCCATCAAGCTCAAATTTATCACACATCAATCTCATGTCTTTTAAATACCAACCTGCCACTTTCTCCCAGTGCGCCCGGTGGCTAAACCTTTCGGTTTGCAATCGCACAATGACTGAGAGAAACACATTACCTGGCCCCCCTGTCCAACCGTGGTCCACTCCCAAGGTGGTCGTGACGGGGCACGGGGATGTGTCACGACCACCCTTGGAGACACCCTGGCACGCGACAGTGTCCGAGGAGACACCGGGCGGGTGATTGGAGGAAGGGGTGTCAGCTGCTCTCAGCTGCCATTGAGTTGCTGAGGTGCACTTAGAAACCAAGTCAAACACGGCGTACATGTCAGTGCACATGCATATCATACATGAAAAAAAAACAAACTTCAACAACATATGCCTTATTTACCCCGTCGGGACACCACAGCTTCAACCAACTCAGAGGGAGGTACCACGGACACGTAAGGGAGGCCTGAAAATAAATAGGACAAACATCATCGTATTCATTTCATCATTGATGCAGCAACAAAACAATTGATCATAGCATATTAGATTTTCTAGCAGTGGAACAATAAAGTTCTAAAGTTGTAAACTATGTTCTGCCTAAATATCAAGACAACGAAGATATTTCCAACAGCAGCAGCAACTTCATCACCACACAGCTGAAGGTAGCAGGATGTCGCTCATTAGTTTAACTGCTACTCTGAGCCATGCTACATGCGAAAGACTTTCAGGCTCACACACCAACGATGCTACAAGCTAAACATGATTAAAGTCTGACTGATAGGATCATTAACAGTGAGCCACAGAGTGTGTGTGGTGACCACAGTGAGCTCGGTCTACATTAGGCACTGCAGAGATAAATGCTACACACTGTGCCGATAAGGCTTGTAGAGGTGGTTCACAACGCACAGCCTTCATGTATTGATTGAGTATGGCGTACTCATCAGGCTTGAAGTACTCGTGTCAGTACTCTATCAGCAACAGATCTATCAGCATCAGCAGCATCAGCATCAGCAGCATCAGCAGCATCAGCATCAGCAGCATCAGCAGCATCAGCATCAGCAACAGCAGATCAGCAGCGCGAGAAGAACCTGCCGAACAAGGCGACATAACACATGTGGGGAAAATTCTCTAAAACATGAACGTTTTGACATGTGGGAGGAATGCTGTCATTTTTTTCCCCCCACGATGCCAAGCGAAATTTAACATGCAAGATATGTCCATTAAATCCTACCTCTGCCACACTCTAACAAAGGTTCAGTGTCACAAACAACTTACAAAACAGCAATTGAAAAGGAAATCACAAATATTTTTTTTAAATCATGGAGGTTCATTTTAATAGAATTACCACTATTTACACTATTTATAGTGATTCACACAATAGGAGATTTAATGTAGAAAAAACAAAAGGACAAAAAGGGTCATTTAGACATTTTGTTATGATTATTACCACATTGAAATAAACATAATGATAAAGGTTTTGGAGTTCTGATTTCATCTGGTCAATGAAAGCTTCATCACGCCACACTCAGAGTCCTCCTCTGAAGCATCACAGAAACAGCTCGCTGTAAGTCTTGGTTGTCAAAGCTGTACCATGCAGGAAGTCTGGACCGCTCCCTGGTTCTGGTTCCTCTATTTCATTAGACATTTCCAGTGACACCTGCAGAGACTGAAGATGAACTGTCTCAGTGTGTTGGAAGACTGTGTTGGAAGCGTATCCGGCGATTATTATTACGAGCCGATGAGAAACAAATTTGACCAATTTCTGACTTAGTTGGATCAAATTGTTAGGTTTTGTCCTGCCGTGCTTTTAAGTAGCATAATTACTCCAACAGGGATAGTATTTGTATTAGTATTAAATTCATTTGAAGGAATTCTAATGCTATATTTTAAAGTAAATTCTGGATAGGACATTAATGATCCATCTGAGTTAAACAGCCGATGAACCAAAAGTATGTTATGGTCAAACCAGTCGGGGTAAAATAAGGGTTTGTTTCTGTCTAAGATGTCTATGTTATTCCATATGTAGTACCTATGTGGAGAGAAATAATGTTTATAAATCAGTGACCAGGAGAGAAGCATCTGTTTATGGTAATTACTTAATTTTAAGGTGATTTTTTTCAGGATTATAATTGCAAAATAAAAGAAAGTTGAGGCCACCCAGTTTAGAGAAAACATATTTTGGGATGATGTTCCAGGTTGAGGATGAGTTCTTGTTGAATTGTTTGAGCCAATTTATTTTAAATGTGTTATTTAAAGGGGAGGAATCTAAATAGTTAAGGCGACCTTTATCATACGAGTTCATTATTACAGTTTTTTAATGTAATGGTTTTTGTTTCTCCATATGAAGGTGAATAGCATCTTGTCAATGTCTTTGGAGACCTTTTTGTTAACATGGAGAGATAAAGCAGCAGATTCTTCAGCTTAATATTCTGCCTCTTCATGATAAATCTCTTTGGAGCCATTGATTCAATTTGATTTGTGTTTTGTCAATAATGGAGTCAAAGTTCTGATTGCACCTGGCTTCTCCAATTACAATTCCCAAAATAGGTTTGCACAGTCTTTTATCGGTATATAGCAAATAGAAGGGATTTCACAGTACCTCGGGGGAAGCAGTACACATTTCTTTATGTTCAGGTGAAGGCCAGATGCAGCAGAAAAGTTGCTTATCAATTCAATAGATAGAGTCTGTTTCTCATTAAGCCTGATTGAGTTTCATCAATTATGTGGTCCAAAGCTGTTTTTATCCTGTTAGCAAATACCAGTGCAAATATTTATACTCGTTGTTAAGCAGGGTTAGGGATAGGGTTAGGGTTAGTGTGAGAGTGAGAGAAGCAACTCCAAACTGATCAATCAATCTGTTTCATAATTTTATACATTCATTAATGTGGCATATCACATGACAATCTAAAGAAGGGAACAGAAGAGAAGAAATTATCGTGATGAGACTTAGAGTGGGTCATATTGGTCGGAACAACATGAAGAATGTTATGGGTAAAAAGAATACTGACTAGTGTGAGAGATGTGGTTTGACAGAGCATGTGGAACATATTATAATACACTGTGTAAAATAGGTATCAGAAAAGAAACAGCTGTAAGGGGAAGGCAGAGCAGAAAATCGGGACTGGGGCTTGGCTTAAATCCTGGGAACAGAAAGGGAAGGAAGAAAAGGTGTGTAAGGTCAGTAAGGCGCTGTTAAACTTTATGAGAGAGACACATTCAAAAAGCAGAATATAAAGTTGTGTGTGTGACGCTACACTCTCGTGTACAGTAGGTGGCGGTATGCGCCTAAAGCTGTTTGCAACCCGCCGACAAATGAGAGAAGAAGAAAAAAAAAAAACAACAACTCGGCTCTGACGTCACGGTACGATGGGGCGGAGCATAACGAGCTCGCGCCGGGAGATTCGAGCGCTACTCTTCGCGCTAATTCAATCTGGCGCTGTGTCCGGAACGTGGCCAATTTACCCACAAAGTTGGCCTCAATACATTATTTTATTCCTCTGTTGCAATGTCGTTACATCCTGCAACTTTGTTGAGCGGGATCGGGAGCCGGTAAACCTTCAAAGGTATGTTTGAGACCAAGCTCTCGGTGCACTGCTGCTGCATTACCGAGACACAAACGTTAGCTCCCGACTGTTAGCCGCACTCATTACGCACTCCCCTTGTTTTCCTTTGTTTTGTTTATTACCACTCAGGTGACAATAACACGCTGTTGACATCACGTTTAACATTTTTTGGTAGCATTATGTGACATTATGAAGCCACTTTTGCGTTCGTCGCTCCGAGCTGAGGCCTCCAGACCTCGGGCTGTAGTTTGGAGATTAGCGGGATGACGCCCCGCTTCTCGCGTCTGAATATTACGTTCCGGTCGTACGGAATGACATCGAAGCAGCGATACTGGACTTTCGGACAGGAGACGACGTTGACGTATCTATGGACGGGATGACTCTTGTCATTCGGCTTCTTCGTGGTCCTCGGTTGTGTAACTTTTACCTAGTTGGGTGCATTAAGAAGCAACGTGAGCAGGCAGCGACCTGACTGCCTCGCATAGTTTTGATTTTTCTCCTTTCTTGAGATCGGCTTTAACATTCATGGGTTAAGTTACAGGACTCAAGTGGGTACAGTTGTATCTGATCCATCATAATGCATGACATATGTTAGCACAATTTGTGGCTGAATTGCGCCAGAGATTTGTCAGCTCAACATCTATGCTGTGATTGTGTTCTTCAACTAGATCGCAGAGCTCTTTCACTTCAATTTGATATCTCTTGCAGTTAACTAGTAAATGTGACATGCAGGGTTATCCTTCTGGAAGTTGCTATCAGTGGGATTTTAGGATGAGCATGGTCAGGAATAATCCTAAAATTGGTTGTGTTTAAACTATGTTCAACACTTTGAAGTCAGGTGGTCAATTTACCGTTTTTCAGTAATTTTTCTTTTAGCCCTATATTTCAATATTGTTGACTGATTAACTTAAATGTTTGGTGTCTTTTTTTCCAGCACAACCTCACCTATGTGATTCTACAATTATTTACTCATTTTGAATCACTGGATGAATACACTGGACTTAAAACTGCAAAAAAAACTCAACAAAATATTTCAGTGGGAAAAAGATTTTAGATTGAGAGCCACAAACATGTGTAATGGAAAATTTTAACCTCCTAGGAAGCATATCCAATTAGTAAACCAATGCACATATGTCCCAAAAACACATTCTTATGTAATTGTTTACAAAAAAATAAAGAAACTCCCATGCGTTTTTGCACAAAAACAAGCTGCCTTGTTACAGCAGTCAGTGCTATATATCAGGGATGCACCGATACCGGTATCGGGTATCGGTTCAATACCAGGCATGAGTACCCATACTCATAAAATTGCCACTGATACCACTTCAAGGCAGCCCGCAGTTTACTTCACTACAAGGCATGGAAATGGAGCTGCTGCTACTTAAACTGGCTTCAGCGGCCAAAATACTGCCTGTGTGTGGTCTGATTCACCCGGCTAGACCTGCTCTGCTATGCAGCGCATCCAAATATTGTTGAACACACGCACACTCTGATGACAAGTTATTGAAATGTTTCCTTACAATATATGTGGCAGTGCCACAAAATAACTAAATTTTGAGTGTCAGTACATCACAGTGTAGGAATGTTGTTCAAATAACATCTGTGGAAAGAAAGAAATGTGAGTACTGTATTGGCCTAAGTACTTGGTATCGGTATCAGTGGGTGCTCAAATCCAAGTAGTCGCACACTTTTTTGGGGGGAAAAAGTGGTGTCGGTGCGTCGCCTATATATATATCTATATCTATATGTGTGTGTGTTTATCATTATTATTATCATCATAGTTGATTAGGTTTGGAAGAGGAACCAAAACCATTTCACTGCAGGAGTGCGGGGACATGGGGAGACGAGGACTGCCAGGCGAGCCGATGTCGTCTGCCCATTCCTTCATAGCAATAGCAATGCAATTTCCTTATTGGCTGGTTGTGGTGGACTTTTGACCAATAAGAATAAAGTATCAGGTTTTAAAACAATTTCTCTGCCACCCACTCACAGTACAGAATCTACTGTTTTACCATCAATTCCTCCAGAAATCGCACCAACATATCAGGTTTTTATCATTATCATAATTCTGGTTTCCTTCGTCCTATCAACTATTGAGAACTGGTTTAAAGCTTAAAATCCACACTTTGCAGTCAAGTTGAAACTGCTGCTTCCTGTTATGTCACACAAATTAGCAATGTGTCGTTTGACTCAAGAGGGTTAATAAATGCTAACGGGTCTAAAGTCTCCTCTGTACCGTCACCACCAGCAACAGCCTCAGAAGTTGCTGCAGGGAAGGGCGGATCCAAGTTTTCATGTTGGTAGTGTCAGTTTCCTGGTCTTAGCTGACAGAAAGGACACCCAGTGTGGTCTTCTGCTGCAGTACACCATCGGCTTCAGGCTTCTAGTTATTTTGTTTGCACCCTGCTCCCTTGCAGATGGAGGCCATGGAGGTGGACCTAGCTGTGGAGATGGAAGTTGTCAGGCAGCCAGAAGTTGCTGCTGCTCCTGCTGCAGACCAGGCAGAGGGGGCTAATGCACCTCAGGCCATCTTTGACTCAGGCAGTAGCACTGAAGTGGATGAAGACGACAATGATGGTGAAAGTGAGGAAGCTGCAGCTCCCAGGCTTCCTGCCACCTGGGCATTCAGTCAGAGGGTGGTGCACGGTGCTGCAGGTACACACTCAGCAGCTCGGGGAGCACCTATACGGAGGAGACTCAGGTAATTACAGTTGCCCAAAGAAGGACGGCTCAGTTTGTCAGTGTTCCTGAAGGTGTGTGTCTGCGTCACAGACAGGGACTCAGAGTTCACTACCCCAGCCAGACTGCAGCTCCCTCCAACGGATTCCCAGAGTTCCTCCTCCGCGCGCCAGCAGCCAGCGTGGCTGAGCCTGAGTCAGGCAGCACCACGGAGGTCAGTGAGTCCGAAGAGGATGAGGCAGAGACGAACGAAGACAGAACATCTGCTGCTGAGCCAGTGGCCCCTGCAGGTCCACACATAGACAACACGATCCAACCGGGCCAGCCACAGGACCCCAGTACATCCAGTGAGTCTGACTTCTATCCTTCCACAGTGCTACTCAACCTGAGCTCATTTCTACATTTACAAAATTATTAAACTCTGGATAAGCTTTCAGAGATATGTG
>OMNM01038165.1:8122-25249 GCA_900302745.1 Parablennius parvicornis | reverse complement strand
CCCAGGGAGAAGCTATGTACATACTGTACGT
Organism: Parablennius parvicornis; assembly: GCA_900302745.1. NCBI lineage: Eukaryota > Metazoa > Chordata > Actinopteri > Blenniiformes > Blenniidae > Parablennius > Parablennius parvicornis. Next base: position 25,218 of record OMNM01038165.1, on the reverse strand, counting down.
ACGTTGGAGAAGAAGCAGCTATTAGAGAGATAATCAGGAGTCCACCCTGCCTCAAATCTGCGCATGACGTCCACTAATTCTTACTTTTGAAATCGTCTGACCGATTGGTTGCGGTGGCTATAAACAGACAGCTCGCTGCAGGAAGCGTGTTCTTCAGAATAAGCTCTCAGATTAAAGATAGCTCTGGGACTCCAGCTAGGTCATGCATAAGGAAAGGCCTGATTGGCCCAACAGATGGGTTTTAGTCAGGAGGGAAGGTTTAATCAATGCTGTTTGCACCCTGTTCAGAGTGGAAGTGCTACATAGCTGAGCGTCGTGGCGAGCAGAAGGGGAAGGTTGGGTGATATTAAATAAACTTTCACATCCTCTAATTGATTTATGGGTTGTTGTGTCTGGCTTTTTATCGATCGCTTCAGACCAAACACAGTTTGCAGTGTTTGAATTAATTCTGCAGTGAAAAACAATAGCGACAATAAAATCACTTATAGGTCAGTATGCATTTAACCATGTACTGGGGCTTAACATACATGTGCAGTGTATATAAACTTTCACAAAGAAGGTTAAATGCCATATGATCAGTATATCTCAGGTGGCCTGGAGCCAGTAGGGAGCAGTGTACATGTAGCAACAACTGGAGCGATCATTAGGTTCCTGGCAACAGGGAGCCTGCAGGTCAATGCAAACAAACCTCCCTATATGCCACAAGAAAAAGAGATATTCACTATCATACAAAGAACTATTTCTTTCAAAGATGACAAATTGATCGTCCACAAAACACCTCCTCAACACAACATAAGTCTGAGCGAAGCCTACAGGGAATAACTGCCATGTCTGTAAAGCTTCTGCATGAGAAACGGTGCTACTTTCAGAAATCCATCTGCACCACTTTGTCCAACTTGGGTTTGCAGTGTTCCGGGGCAGATCCCAGCTGACAGTGGGCGAATGCAGGGTGCTGTGTGTACAGGTCACCAGTCCATCACAGAGCAAACACAGACAGACAAGCCATCACACACACTACCATTCATGCCTCTGGTTTTAGAGTTTCGAGACAACTTCAAATGCATACGCCTGGAAGGTGGGAGCAGCCTTGCACGGTAGGAAAATGTCTTACTCTAACAAAGACTCAAAAATTATCATAATATAAAGAAAGTGATAATCAAACACTGATCATAATTAATATAAACTCACTGTTACGTGAATCAATATAGTGACTGTGTGTGTTTGATCATATCTGAGAAGCACTCACTCACTTTGCGGCATCAGTCAAGGAAGATTCACCACATCACATCAGAAGCTCCACTACACAGCTGTGTAACACTAATGTGTCACCAATCTATCCTGAGTGAGTTCCCATGGGCCGTGCACAGCTGATCAATCAGCCAATCGCGGTCGTTGCTATGCCATCTCACACTCAACAAAGCACAAATGACTAGAAGTATGTCTCGTGGGAACAAATGCCTTCATACTTTACAAAGAAACTGTCCCGCCGGCAGATCACAACTATACCTTCACTAAAGCCCTCATAGAGAGGAGGCTCACGGTAGTGCAGTGGTTAGAGGGCAGGCGTTTATGTGTGGAGTTTACATGTTCTCCCTGTATGTGAGTGGGTTATATTACAGTGCTTCACTTTTCTCCAAAACATGCAACTGAGGCTGATTGAATTTCCAGTTTCAGCTGATTATGTCAGTGATGGGTGTTATTTTATCTTGGAAAAGCAGGCTGGTTGAAAGTTTGAAACGAGAGGCTGCTTTTATCCCAAATTAATGATCACACAGCTTGATGGAAGATTTTGAGAGCTAATCATGCCTCTGTAAGCACATCACAAATCTTGCCAGATGAATCAAAAGTAACTCTGAATAGTAGGGCTTCACAATCAGTTATGACCTAAATGCTACTCACATGCACAACGTCTTTATCATCCACTAGATTCTCATATAGTAACTCAATATGAACATGTGGAAGTAACATCATAAATGCTGTGCTAGAAGTGCCCATAGATCTGTGTGTGATAATGGTGCTTCAATATTAATTGCAAATAAAAAAAATAATAAAAATTATCTCGCAGCAGAAAGTTGTGACAAGGCAGAACGTGCAGGCGGTTTGAGAACCGGCTGATGAAAGCTGATCTAATCTGACGGGAAGCTAATGGAAGCTTATTTCTACATATGTTTTTAAAATCACTTTAATGATTGACATTTTTCTGAGAGCGTGATTTGAGGCAGAGATGAAGACGACACACATCATAGTCCTCGTCGATGAATTTCAATGAGACGCTTCAAGGAATGAAAATAGATCCTTCTATTTATACTGAAGGACCTGCACATTGTCTTGCATTATAATTCGGAAATTTCTCCAGCTTTCAGGGATGCACAGTAAGTTGAATCAGCGGGCGGATGATGGCCAGACATGTTGAGCGCATTCATAGAGCTGTAAAACCAGTTGTTTTCTATGTGTACTTTGATTACTTAAAAAAATAAAAATAAGACTAAAGCAATGGTTCTGTTTTTGGCTTCTCTTTGATCAACTCTCCATTGTCTGACTAAAATAGTCATTGCAATTTCATTCCTATTTTTTCCCATCCAGGATTTATTTGGCCTGTGACTGTGCATGTTAATACTATATTAAAGCTTGTGTGCTAAGTGGATTGTATAAGCTTGCTTAGCATAATCTCAGAGGTGTAAGCATATGCACCCGGGCACATTAAAAAACCCCCACACAGGCACACGCAAAAAACCACACACACACGAACGCGCACTTCTAACAGATGCTAAACTTTATATTGATCCATGAGCTTACTTACAAATTAGTTTGTTTATTGCTTCTTTTTTTTTCGACAGGATGCACTGTAAAATATGTCTTCTTAGAGGAGTGGGCATTTCCCTCCAGTGTGTGCTGACAATAAATAACAAGACGAAGGCGCGTTATTGTAGCCGCTCTCGACTCACCCCCTTGTGTGTGCAGAAAAATCTAGAGAGCAGTTTGACATGTTGCTGACTGTTAACACAAACTTTTTTTTTCCCCCCTCTTCACCCCATTTCATTGCCTCTACTCAACTTGTCCTTTCTTTCCCCTCCTTTCCTCCTCCTTCTCCGCCTCCGTCCTCCCTGGCAGCTGTCTGTTCAGCTACCTGTGAGTACAGTATCACCTTTCAGACAGGGACTTGTACAGTGAGGCTCACAAAAATAAGCCTCTTTTCTGCACTACTGTCTCGGCAGCAGAGGTGCAGATAGGAAAGAAAGCGGACAGCCGTGTGAATGACCCTTTTTTATCCCCGAGCCAAAGAATTAGCACAGATCAAGTGGAAAATCTGTCTGCGTGAATATAAAATATGCACATTTCTTCCTTTTAATGTATAAAAAATGCACAAACCCAGTGCAGATTGACTCCCTTTGAAGAACGAAATATTCTGGCAAGTGCAGGCAAATTACAGCTTGTTTTAAATGTGCACATTGTGGATGGTGGTTGTTTGTTTGTTGTTTTCCATCTTCTTGTGTGATTACACATTCAGTCCCTCTCTACCTGCAGTAGTATTTTGTTTTCCCTGCACTCACAACTGCAAACAATCACTTTCTCTGCGATAAGATGAACAGATAAATATCATGCACCAGTGAAAGTCTATCATCAGCATATTGATGCCATACTCCACACTCAAACATGTTTGTATAGGAGACAAGTGGAACAAAAAGGTCTCAAACTCATACATAAAATTACTCTGATTAATGCAAATAACCAACTCAACAGAGTTTTTATGGGCAACGATTTCTAAGAATATGTCCAACTTTAAGCTCAGATATTTATGAAGAACAAAATGTTGAGACTTTAATCAGTGCTAAACATGAACAAATGGATGAAAAGTTGAGAAATCAAGCTTAAGAGAGCGGGGATGTTTTGGACATGTGTTGAAGAGAAATAATGGAAGTGCTGTATATGAGATGATTGAGATGGAGCTGAAAAGCTGGACAAAAGGAGCAAGAACTCAGAGAAAATAGTATGTATTCAAGAAGGGCATGGAGGTTGTTGAAAGCAGAGGAAGAAAAGGATAAGATGAGAAGTAGGCAGATGATCAAGTGTGACAACTCCTGAAGGGAGAAATCAAAAGACAAAGATAAACACAGAGAAGAATAAGATGAGTGTCCTACAAGTAAGGCACAGCTAAGACAAAATTGCAATAAGGTTTATATACAAACAAGGAGAGTGTAAATAAGACACAGCTGGCAACAATCAGGGAGTAGTGGAGTAACAGGATACTAGGAACAGGAGGAATGAATAGAAAGTGTGCAGGAACATAGACATATGTGTATCGATTCATCCAGATTTATAACAATTTATCCATGAACTCCAAACTGAAAGTCCCCGAAACCCAGACTCATTCCGGGAACTTTCTCATTGAGAGGCGATTGAGGTAACCATTATATTAATATGCAACAAAGCACGACATGAAACCTTGAAACAAACACACTTGATTGACAAAAACAAAAAGCATGCCAGAGAATTAACCTGACTGGATTGTAGAGCAACATGACAAGAAACATTGACAATAAGATCCAACATGACAATGACATATAAACTATGAGGAAAGCATTTTGGGAAATAAACATAAACCAAAAGACACAAAACAGATACAAACCTGAACACGAGCTTTAGAGGATATAAAAACTATTTGTTTGACCAGCGATTCCTGTATGAATCAAAAACAGCTGCAAAAGAATTATCAAGTAATCATGGCTTCATCTCTGATGTTATATGACCACAAGTATAGTGTGTAAATCCCAGTTTTATTGGTTCAATTTGAGACAGTTCCCAAGTCACCATATTTTACTGACACCATAAGATTTATGTTTTGCTTATATCAAAGGAGCATTTTTCACTATGGGGATAAATTCTGTCCTAACCGGTGCTGAAAATCAAATCAAATCAAACGAATGGTAGACATTAACGTTATTTACTATTGTCAACAATGCGGGGTCGCAGGATGTATTCCATGTATATTGCTCACCTCACCGTCACGAAGCACAATGTTGATATTCTACTGAGTCACACTCAGCTAAATCATGCTGCACTACAAGGGACAAGTGAAATGTGTCGGACAACAAAGAACATACAAACAGAAGTGCAGTGCTGACCGTGCCGATGTTCAGATCCCAGGAGAAAAAATAAAAATGCAATGGTTAAAATAGCCTTTATTCTCTATTTCTTATAACCATGAATGTCAGATTTTATTCGACATGAATAAAACTTTATATCTTTTATCTGTGAATGTTTTCTAATCTACTCAACTGAAAAGCATTATAGAAGAGCAAGTATTTAATCTTTAATACATTTAATATATCACTTTGATATGGGTGTCCTACAACAAATCTCAGCATGTCAATGCTATCGTACATAAAAGCCATTTCAAAGTAAGCTGCGTTTTATGACAGGATTCTGTGAAACACTGTGGGAACTGCTGCACTCAAAGACACAGAAGAAGTGACCTCATCTCACAAGAGGTATAGAAATATGAAATTCTATGTCTGGTATAGCAGGCACTGTAACAATATAGTTATACTAACAAAAGCAGAAAACAACAAGGTTATATAATTCAAACCCAACTAACTCAAAGTCTGTTATTTTCCTGAAACTTCTGGAGAAAATATTAGATTATAAGTGAATTAATAGGAGTTGTTGTAGTGTACCAACTGTTCGTCTTACTTCTCTCATTCACTTGATGGTTTTTTGATTTTAAGTTTTATCTGCAGCCGTCCAGTTAACTGAAGCAGCCTTGTATGAATCAAATTGTCAGCCATGGCACCCTGACAGTAAATGGCATTTTTGAGGTGAGGAAAAGTCAAGAAACAGACATGCTCAGTGAGGATGGATATTTTGTGAAATGCCAAACATTTCTGACAGGCTCTGCAGAGGTTAACAGGCAGGTGATGGACACGACGGTCTGAATTATCCCCTGTATGCATCTTCCTGTCGGAAGGTCTGGAACCAACACTGGGAATTAGAGACGATAATCAATGAAAGTTAACCAAGGTATTGAGTCTTTACTTATTAAGAAGTACAGATATGTTGGGGTGAATATAAAACTAGTTTTATAGTCTATAAAACAAAAAACAAAAACATTTTATTAAAAAGAATAAGAATATTCAAGTTAGATGATACAAGAAGGCCCAGGTTAAAATCCTAGTCGGGCTTTTCTGTGTGGCGTTTGCATGTTCTGCAAAATGTTTTGCACCTTTTTGTGTTCAAAAGTACAAAAAAAAAAAAAAAAAAATGCAAAACTTAATCAGAAAAATAAATAAACTAAAACAGACACTTGAAAAATATACTTGAGTAAAAAAATAAAAAATGAACATGTTTAACAAAACAGTTTATTACAGTGTTATTATCATTACAGTGACAAAGGTGAGACAATAAACAGTAGTGTTGAGCAATTCAGTGTTTATTCGTGTCATCTAATTAGGAAATATAGGATCGCCAATACTTCTTGGATGCTCATTATTAATCCAACCACACGCTGCCATCACTAATATTATTTTGCTCAGAAGTTTCGTGGAAAAAGTGTGAATCCAAACTCTTGAGGATTTCGGCTTTCACTTGGAGTTTTGTCTGAGATTTAAATGTGGCAGTAAAGTGCTCGTTGCACAGTGCGTATCAACGCTCTATTAGTCAGCACAGTGTACTTTCTTTTTGCCAACTAAGCATTTATTATCTTTGAGTACGATGTAGTCTTTCCAAATACACCTGGAAACATACTTTACGTTATTAAACTCTAGTCTTGAAAGTTTCACGTTCAGATGGAAATATTTCAATACGAATTGCTGTACCCACGGAAATGCTGAAAACACTGTGGTTTGCATGTGCGGCTGTTTTAAACTGTTTTTCGTTTGATCATATAGACACACTCAGCATCTGGTGTCTGACAGAAAAAAAGTAAAAGGTATCTCCCCACTCCAGCTGGAGGTTGAAGGATATGTAGACGTTGGAGAAACGCCATTAAATTCAAAAGAGTGAGCAGCACAAACACTCTGGAATCCTCTTTTGTTATTGTTTTCAATCTACTCGCCCAAGTGCAGAAAAACAATTTACTATGAAGGGAAGTAGGCATGTACATCATTCCACATTTCAAAGAAGTTGTGTTTTTGCCTGTTTACAAGAAATCCATTTTGAAAGTTGCACTCTGGAAGCTATTTTCAGGAGCCCCCAACCTAAGCAAAGTTTGCAAGTTTCACTTGAAAATGTTGTCATATAAACAAGGTTGAGGAACAAGCCCAATACAGTGTATACATCCATCTTCTATTCTGCTTTAACCAATCCAGGGTCGCAGATAGCTGGAGCAGATCCCAGCTGATTGTGGGCAAAAGCGGTCCACACTCAGGACAGGTCGCAGGTTATAGATTACATTGTGCAGTCCTAATCTGAAACACTGAGCAATCCTTTTGATAAAGCTGCAGCTCCGGTGGGCCAAAAGGAAGAATGAGCAATGGGTCAACATGCAGGAGTATTCAGAAGGGAACCTAAAACCCAAAATCATAAGTATACAAAGCAACATTTTGATGAACTCTTTCTGTAAGCAAGTGTTAAGAACAGATGACTTAAGAAATACACATGCTGGCAGCAATCACCAAAGATATGTTTGTAGCAGGAAAAAAAAAAAAAGCTTGAGAATGATTCACATGGAAATAGAGGAAATCTGATTTGCAAATTCAATATGGTTAGATAGCCATACCAGAACAATTGAACAATGCAGAACTCCAAACCCACATAAAAACAACTTCAAGGGAAACAAGCTGAAGCTTTTTCAATTGTCCTCATTGTCTCTGAACATCACTGAAACCTATCAGAGGATCTTTAACATCATGGGCAATGAAAACAATCTTAAATATACATCTGAGTGAATGCTGACTTGTCCATGTCTTTGCACATGTCATATTTCAAATCTAGTGGACGTTTATGACAGAACAAAGCAATAGTGCATCAACATTTGTATAATATGTGATAACTTTTAACAAAGATTAGACAGAAGCTCAATGCAACCTTTGCATGTGGTAAGCTTGTTTGTTTTCAGAAGGTCACAAGAACTAAGATAGTTCTAGTTTGGAAATCTCCCATTTGATGAGGAACTCAAGTGCAGAATCCTGCCAGGAGAAAAAATCTGAGTGAATGTACTGTAAATGGCATGTTTGTTTATCTACATTAACTATTTGTACTTCAAATGTCCCACAATTGCCAAGCACCACACGAGAAAAAAAAAAAAAAACATTCTGGCCATGTACAAACCTTTTGACCAGTACAAAAAATATATAAATATATAGAAACCAATTCAGGTACCCAATTACTCACAATCAACTGTCAACCATTTTCAATGGGATAAAGAATCATTTCCTACAAGCCACCATGAGGCATTCGGAGTCTTTGCTGACATTGTTAATTTGATATCTCCTGCCGTGGATCAGCAAATTCAAAGAAAAATACCGAAAAGTGTTTTCCAAAGATCACACACCCTTCATATTAGAACATGTTTTAATGTTTTAACAATGTTTTAATTTTGCAAAATACCCTGAATACAAGCCACATTGTTGGTGGTTAGTAGAGGCCTCAGTGTGAATGTGATTTTGCATGTTCTTTCTAAATGTGTCCAGGGAGTGCTCTGCCTTCACCCACAGTAAAGTGAGATTGTAACACCACGCAACCCGAGACTGGATAAAGCAATATAGAAGATGGATGAACTTCAAATAAAAGAGATTAATCTTTAAATGTTACACAAATGCATTTGGACACAGCCGGTGCACACAGGAATTATATATATATATAATGTCACATTTCACTATCACTCTGAAATACTTTGTAAAATGTAATGCAACCATAAACTTTGGCGCTGAAACTGTGTGGTGCCTATGAAGATGCATATTTTCTTTACAAGCAACACGTTTGTGTGTTTAGATGTGATAGCTGCTCGCAAACGCCCAAGCACAAGTCAAACACACAGGATCAAAATATACAGCTTGTAACACAAAGGTATCTCGTGTGTTATGATTACTTTTTTTTTTTTTTTCACCAAATATCTTCTGCTACCTCCCTCAGTTTTATCACACAATCATCTATCACAGAAATACAGGTATATTTTTCCAATACCATGTACACCAGGACTCTAAGTTTTTATCTGATTTTGGTTTTGGATACGTGTGACACATCTGTAAAGGCTCGGAACATCTGTACAGGATTGATCACTATCAGGAGGAGTCGGCCATCTTTTCACTTTGGAACCTGAATCGATGTTCAAAATGGCGATTATTGATTTCTGTCATGGTGTCTGCGTCTTTCTTTTCCCGTCCATGTCACAGTCAGTGAGGACAGGCTCTGCTGCCTTTGTCAGTGTGGCCGTAGCTTACGTTGCACTGAAGTGAAGTGGGATCAATCCGTCTCGCAACACGACGGCAGAAAGCAGCGGGGACAACGATGTGATGCATACAAACGTAAATATGGGCATTTGAAACGTGCAATAATAAGTCTACAGATACAGTATGTATCACCCTAAGCTTATTGTTTAGCTGGCAAGCTTACAACTTGATCGTTTCAGTTGAAGCCGAGTGTACATATATACATACATATATATAAACGTCACTTTTATTGGGTGAGATATATTAATCAAGAAATGAATATTTTATCCCCAATGTTGATGTGTTGGATTTGAAGGAGTTTGACCCAACAAACACAATTGTTATGCTTAGACAAATGTGTTACACTGTCTCTGAAAACTGCAGCTCTTGTTGGCTGCTCCTACATAATGACTTAATAGTCAATCACTAGCGAAAATGGTCCAAGAAAGGAAAAGCTGTGAAATAGCGACAGAGTCGTTAGTGGCAAAGACTCATTGATACACGTGAAAGCTGAAGGCTGGCCTGTGTGGTCTAATCTGACAACCTCAAACTGCTGGCGGAGTTTATGCTGGTTTTTGATAGAGAACTGACAGATTACGCTGTCAGTGATAAGCAGAGTACAAAATCTAGACCACTGCAACTACCGACCAAAAAGCCAAGACCCCAAAATCTAGGCAAAGGACAAACTGTTGACTCAACACTGCCACCCAAAATATAGTACGGACACATAACTTAGTTTTATATAACTTTATAAACATTTTAAGCATCAAAATCCTACTTGAAAATACACAGGCGTTGATATTAATTGCAATGTTAGTGTTTACATTTATGTCGAAATAGCTTAACATCTGAATGTCATTAGTTGCTTTCAGTTTCTACTGCCCCCAAGAGGCCAAAAAATCATTTGGGTGTCACAAATGTTCAGAGTTTATATAAAAAAAACACACACTTTTTCACTCCTACTTCTTAACTATAATTTCTGGGGCTTGTAGCGTTTATTTGAATGCCATATATCTAAATCCTCATATATAAAATACACGACTTCGCACATTCTTTACTTCGGCTGACCAAAACACTTGCCTAGATTAATTACTAGATTGTAACAAATGCGCTGAACATTGGGAAACCTCTTGCTGTGGAACTGTGTCAGTGATTAACACTAAGAAATCACGGTCAAGTTAATTGAGGAGCAGCTTCATAATGTAGCACAGGCCTATTTTCACCTCATCAACCCTTCAATCAGAAAGCAGAAGCCACCTGCAGAGGAAAAACTAATTTGTGAAATGAGGGTAAAGAGTGAAACTGCATATCGGAAACGAGCGGAAAGCTCAAAGAAGCCAAAACACAGCAAAGGGTAATCTTTTCGTTTGGGTTCATCACTCCAGCAGCCCTGCCGTGTTGCGCAGGCTAATAGATGTGCAAAAACTAAATTCCTTTATTATCATTACAATTTCACTGGTGCTGTGTACACCAAACAATTCACCCCAAAGGCTTCTCAGACATTTGTGCAAAACAAGAAGATCCCATTTTCTGCGCGGCATAAAAAAGGCTGCCAGAGATGGTAATGCAGGCAACAGCGACAACTTCTGCTAAATACACCAAGAAAAGCAAATTAGGAGGATAAAAACATGTTTTTGTGAGGTTGATAAACAGAGATGCTGTTCCTGGCTCCCAGTTACACTGAATCATTTCCTGTTTCACGTCTCAGATTCTTTCACCGACTGTGATTCCAACTCTGTGCAAACACCGACATGATCTATGTACAAACACGCCAAAACACACAAACACCCCGTTATCACGAGAACACGCGCATGAGTGACAAGACAAGTAGGCACTGTTGTGAGTGCTGCCGGAGACGGCTGTGAAAACTCCCTTACTAGACTGGTTAATGAATTGGCAAAAGCCCCCTCCCCCCCCCATGTCCTGTGCCAAACAGCACAGAGTTATCAACAACACCGTCTCAGCATCTGTTTTCCAGCCAGGAGGGCCCATCCTTCTTTAATCCTTTTTCTTTATTATTATTATTTATTCATCATTACTTTTTCGCAATCGTGTTTTTTTTTTTTTTTTTCTCCTGGAAGAGAAGCATGTATCTAATTACCTCAGGGCTATTCATTACAAACGACACCCTCCACGTTGCACTGCGGAGATATTCCGAGTGTTGAAGAAAGTAGGGTTTGCCTTCACACTGTGTTCTTCTGTGTTGATGAAAAGGGAGATAGAGGGGAGGAAAGCTTTTATCTTTTGACAAAATGCTACGCCGGGGCATGAATATCTGCTTTTATTGTCAGACTATCTTCTGTGTGAAGAATCTGTTAAAGGGAGTTGGTCTTGCTTGAGAGAGCGCTGAGAGAAAGTCTGATCTGCGGCAGTGAATCACCTGCAGGAGGCATCCGTGATACAGGGGGGACGTGAGAGAGATTCATTATGCTGCAAAAAGGATCAAAACCAACCGAGGCAAAACATCTACACCACTACTGCAGCACGGCGACGTGTTTCTATTCCATCTTTCAGAGGTCACACACACACCTCTCCAGAATCTGCACACTTACAATAGTCAAGGTAGTCAGACATCCAGTCGTCGCCTCGCTCCTGGACCAGAAATTAAACAAAGCCGTTCCAATCAGCCCCCAGCGGAGAGCAATACTCACTTCCTGTTAGCTAAGGCATCGTGCTTACAGCTGTTGACGAAGCTATAACGTCGCAATCACACAGTCAACGGCGTGACGTGATTGCTTCGTCCCGGCTGTTCAGGGGCAGTTTTAATGTTTAAACATCAGTCTTTTCAGACAGAGTGAAGCTTTTTTTAATCCCGTGTGTTTGCACCCAAGTTCATTATAACCAACAAGAAAACAAAATGTTTTGAACTGTGCGAAAGTTAAAGACAACTGAGTGACTTTAAAGAAATATATAATAGTTTATTTAATAAATAAATAAAGTCCCTCTGGCCCCCAAAAACATCTGCAAAAAATCCTTCATCCGGAATGCAATGGCCACTCTAAACAAAATGAAATAAGAAACTGGACATGCACATACGTTCTTTTTCTTTTTGTTCGACTACTGTTTCAACATTTTATATTATGTTCATACTGTGATGTGTTGTGTTTTATTGTTGGGCCTTGTCAAAGATACATTTCTATCACAGCCTGTTGCAGACAAAGTTTTTCTATTCTATTGTATTCTATTGTATTTTATTCTATTCTATAATAATAGTTTTATTTAATTCTATGTATCAAACAACACTTAAAACATGACAGTTTTTGCACATGTGCAATGTATGATAACTTTTTTTGCCAGTAAAAAGCACAAAATAATGAACTTTTTTTTTAATGAGATTCTGATGTGCAAGTTATAAACATTTTATGCCAAAAATAAAAGCCTGGCTCAGCATTACAGCTAGGCAATGGAAATGATTCAGTAGCTTCTTTCGCTTTGAGTCCTGGCTCAAAACTGTTCATGCAGCGGAGTTTAGCCAGTCAAATCCGGAAATGTGATTATTTTTTAACAATCCGGGTAGCATCAGCAGGGACTAGGACTTTTTCGGGAAATCCTTCATCCAAATCTGATAGGAAAACGTTGGTATTGAAACAAGAAATACCGCTTCAAATGAAGTGCATAAAACAGTCAAACAGGCACAAAATGTTAAAATTTGATCTATTGGAAAACGTTCTAGTTTGTATTTGTCTACCAGTCATTTTTGCAAAGAGTCAAAATCTCACGAGTTGGATTTTATGTGGAAAAGTGTCCCATCACATGTAAAATAAACACAATTCCTCAAAATTTCGGGGAGACAAAATTACTTTGTGAATGGATTCTATAAATCCTAAAAAATATATAAACTCTGTTTGAAATAAGGAAAAAAAAAAAGTTTCTGCTGAAACATTTCAAGGTAATTGTGTCTTATTGTGTGCGTCTGTGAGACAAGTATTTCGGTCCATACTTATGTGGACTTTTACAATCTAAGTCATCGTTACATTTTCCGAGGCGTGGTGCTGCAGTGGTCAATAGCTTCCGTGTAATGTTTGCATGTTTTCGCTGCACCTGTTTGGATTTTTTTCAATCGTTCTAAAGTTGAGCTTGTGATATTTCAATTCTATCTTTACCACACATCAACAATTTCTAAAAAGAAACAGAGATTATTACTAGAGTCATTACTGAGGGAGGTCAAGGCGAATCTCAAACACGTGACTCTTCCAGCCTTTAAAAGCGATCGTTGTCACACTACGCACCCTAATGTGGAGTAAACCAGTCCAACCTTGCCTCAACAGCTATCTCAGGCCGACATTCACACATTTAATATGTGATTTCAAGTATTGTTTTCCAGAATTCTGAATGATTTCTGCTCCCTTGTTCATCTCAGCCTATCTCAGATTGCAAATATAAAAACTGTAAAGTGCCGGAAAGGCCAGATGGCTGCCACAAGATGGAAATAACAGGCCAACAACATAAAAAATATATCAGGGCCAAATGTGATTTCCCGTTCGTCTTGTGGACTTAAGCTGACGAAGAAAAACCTTCAAGAAATTGTTGTATTAAAGAAAATAAATAAATAAAACAAGGCACCAGCCATCGTACTTTATATGACTCTTCTCGGGATTCAGTGTTTGATGTTATTTTTAGTTTTCCCTCATAAAAGGGAAGTGACAATGCATTTTGCTACATACAGCCACCAGTGTGTGCGTGTGTGTGTATGGGTGTATGTGCTTGCATATGTGTGTGTGTGTGTGTGTGTACTATATGATATGATGGATAATTAAAAATCTGTTTTTGTTCATTATACTACATACATTGGATTGGATTAGTTACTTTTTAATTTTGTATGCCTGCACACCAGAATGATTCACTGTCTTAAATTTGCATTATTATATTAAGTTCCTGGTCTAATTATCTTCTTAAAGTGTGTGTTTCCTCCCTTTTTCAAGTATGGTAGTGTGATGTCACTGTCACTGGGTGAAAAAAATGTAACAGCTCTCAAAAGAAAATGCAGGATTTTTTGCATCAATGGTGGCAACAATGTATGTATGAATATGTGTTCACTTTTTGAAATTCATTTGCATAGAACGCTTGTCTTTTAATTTTCCATTGTATAAAATGGGCTGATTTCACTGTCTGGATCAGAATTCTAAAGATAAATAACAAAAGGAAACTCTTTTGAAATCTTTGCCACAACAAACTGCGAAAAAAAAACCACAAAAGCTTTTTATAACAAGAAATGTCAACAATGTCCTCAACTGGAAGTTATTTAACAGCGTCATTGTTATACTGGGTTTTCATGACGGTGTGAGTCATTCATAACCAAGGAGCACAAGTTCTTCTCTTGGGTTGGCAGGACTTAACACTCATTATCAAAAAGAAATATAAATAGTGCGGAAGAAGAGGAGCTGCCAGTTTCTCCACCGGCAGTGATTACTAGTCTGTTAGTACCATAATGAAGCACAGCCAGCTGACTTGTTGCACTTTGCATAACCGATCTGACTGTCACTTTTTTTCCAGGGGGGGGGAAAAAAAGCACACTTGCTTTCTTACCCTTATTATGTGATCATGGCACTGTAGCGCTTTCCACCTACACGAACAACTCTCAGCTGAAAAGAACAAGTTGGGCTCAGCAGTAAAGGTGTGATCTTTGTGCTCCTGCTCCTCAGCTGCTCTCAGACATGAGCCTGGAAAAATGTTCTGTAACGAAAAATGTTCTTTAACGTCGACAACAAGTTTCAACTCTTCGACTTGTGAATCTGATAAACTCACCTACTGAATGAGAAACTTACAAAAAAAAAAAAAAAAAACTGACAGTCTAAAAGATACATTTGTTTCTGGCATAATAATAAGCATAATCAGGAAGACTGTCACCGTGAAACAAACTTCATGGCTGCTAGTTGATGGGAACAAACTAATTAATAAGAAATATCCTTCTGCTTCATTTCACATTCAAATTTGTGTGATTAAAAGACACACAATTGGTATGAAAGGACTGGAGATGATTTGATCAAACACTTTGTGGTTCTGGTTTTTCATTTGTGTGGAGTTGCAGCTTTTTTTTGTCTTATGAAAGTAATTTATAATATCTCTGGCTTTTACAGTATTTGGGGGGCAAAACCAAATAATTCAAGATCACACTTAAGCTGAGTGAGTGGGATAAGAAAACGTGAATCATAAAATAAATGGCAGACATTTCAGCCACATTATGACAAAACAGTCAGTGAAAGTTTGTGGAAAATGTATTCTTGAGATAAAGTGGTAAAATCAAGCTGAAACCTCCTGAATTCCTGGAGGATATTTCTACTCCTGAGTCTGGAACAGGTTTTCCCCTGACACACAGATTGTCACTAACCCTTAAACGTATTCATTAAACTGGCTTTTATTACCTAATAGTGCTGTGACATTTTGTTGTACTTTAAATCAAAACTATTATTATTTTGAAGCCTTTCATGCATGTTTTTCTTTATTAGGATCTTACTATATATTATTTAGTTTCATTTTAAGACACTTTTAACACACCTTTGGAGTGTTTTAAAGGTATATAGAAATGCTGCATTACTCAAGTAGAAATAATGGAACGTGACAATAATGTATTGTTGTCAAACATAGCATAGTGAATGTAATGTAACACTATTTAAATAAGGGGCTGTAAAACATTTGGGGGTGGGGGACTGAAGACGAAAGGTGCCACGGCAACATGGGCCAAATGGAGCAAATGTGTTTAATGTAAGTGCAAATGTAGCGAGGTTAGTAAAAGTCAAGCACGAGACAAAGTATCGTGATTATTGCACCGCACATAAGGATGGCATCAAAAGCTAATGCACTAAACGTATTGAGTGCCAAATGGAGTCAACAACATAACATGTTTATGAAGAAATCTGTAAGTTACGAACAGAAAATTAACCTTCAAAGTTAAACGTTTAACTAGCACCTATCAGGACAAGTTATTGAGTGTCTGTGAAGCCGTCGTTGACTAAACCACCTTTCAGTCTGTAAATACTGGAAATTTAAAGAAAACGTACTACCTAGTGTGAGATAAATGGCGTGCCGTGTGACAGTGAGTTTAGAGTTAATCACATGGGTTTCACTCTGCATGTGTGACATTTCTGCTTTACTTTTACTCCAGATATTTGACATGTTTTCGTCCAGTCTGCTGGTGAGTGAGCTTGAAGAACTATGCAGGGGAGATCAATTAAATATTAAAATAGCGGAGGAGATGCATAGATCATAAATTGGCTCCATCTCTCCGCATATTCATGTACTGTGACCGTGAATTTCCACAGGAAAATATCAGAAAGCACAAAAATTAAGAAGAAAAAAACAACCAAAAACAACAAAGTTAACAAACTGCTCTGCTTCTGCAGCACTACTATTCAGAACTGCACGTCCAGTCAGTCAGTTTAATCTTCAGGCTGACGTTTGAAGTCTCAGTCACCAGTGTAGATAAAATATTGACATCAGTGAGCTGAGAGGAAAACAGCTGCCATCTTTCACCGTTTAACTTGAGTGGTCACCAATCTAAATATTACTTAAGCACAAAACCCCATGAGGGATTTCTACTGTGATGGAGAGCTGGATGTGGCACTACTAACACCAAATTAGCTCGACTCCACTCCAGGTAACTTGATCCTGAGTCGACATGTGTCAGCTACTTCGAGGAAGAGCACCAGTGAACGGTAAACACTGTGGAGCAAAGACCGGAGGGTGTGTGTGTGTGTGTGTGTGTGTGTGGGTGTGTGGGTGTGTGGGGGGGGG
>OMNM01038164.1:0-12889 GCA_900302745.1 Parablennius parvicornis | reverse complement strand
TCATTATGCGGGAGCCGTGTAGCGACAGTGGGGGGAGTGGATGCATCTCCCTGCGGGGAACGGATAGCGGTGCAAGCCGAGGCAACGGAGCTACTAGCAGACTGCATCTGCGCTAAGTGCTGAGCTAGTTGCCCCAGCATGCTAACGTCATCTGACAAGCAGACATCGCGAAATACAATGTCCATCGCCCGTTTCTTCGTGGAGGTTGCGGTTGGCGGCGGTCTTGAATGTGAGAACGTGCCGCGCTCGCGCTGTCACCGGGCTGACGGGCTGTTATCTGCGTCCAGGTGAACGCTAGCGGAGGGGAGCTAGCCTAGCTGCTGGAACAAAATGTCGGCCAGCTAGGGGCTTGATTTGACCAAGAGGGCATCAAGGGGGGCACAAGATTTATTAAGTGTCAGAATGATAGAGGCGAGCAGGGAGTGGTTGCGTGAAAGCAGCGGCTGGAAATTTGGCAGCGGTTTTTCTGAGCCGAGGCGAAGGTCAAGAGAAGGCTGGCTTTGTTTTGATGTTTTCTCGGTGGACGCAGACTGGAAGTTGGCTAATGTTAGCTAGTTAGCTGGTTCTTAGTTGGACTGGGAATAACCAGCGTGACTGCTCCGGTGTTTTTACGGTTCGACCAGCTGTCTCAACAACACACAGTCATGTCAGCTGCTTGCCCGAGCTTTTCTGTGCTTCTGTTGGCTGTTTGGTTTAGCTACACTGAGCTATCTATCGCTCTCTCTGGGTTCATTTCCATATCAAAGGATGAGCTGCTGCTAACGTGAACTGAAGCCACCTGTTGACTTCTGATAACAGAGGACAATCTTTTTTTGTCATCACTTTTGATCATTCTTGATCCCATTTGTGTCAATACATTTCACAATGTAAACCAAATCAAAACCCATCTCATCTACCCAGAGAGGATTCAATACATTCGTTTTTTTTGAATGAAATGGTCTTAGATGCCTGATTTGGATTCTATTATTAAATTACTCACTAGTGATCTTGTCACTGTAAGAGTGCTGGTTTGAATCCCACAGATGGCTACTGTTTCTGAACCTTAACACCCAACTGCTGAGGCTAAATTTGAACTTATTTTTAGAAGTGAGCTGAACACACCATCCTTGTCATGATCATGGTCAGGAACAGTTTAAAGGACTGGAACCCTCTCCATGTTTGACAAGCCTAATTTGATCTGTTTTTGTGACAAAAATCCCCCAAAAGTAAATATTTAATTTCTGCATTTATAATTGTAGAGGCCAAGCCAATTAAAGCCTGATGCTACACCAGGATTCTTAATTGATGCGCTGCCTGCTGGTGTGTTAGATGAATGAAAGTCAGAGTCCTAGTTTACAATTAAATATTATTTGCCTTTATCAACATTCAAAGCTCTGTGTCCAGTACACTCACATTCATCTCTCCAAACATCCTGACATGTACTTACTCCAGCAATCAAAAACTGCTTTCACCTTCCAGGTGGAACCCCTGCCCAACAAGAAAAAGTTCCCCCATTAATAATCCCCCTACCAATCCACTTGTGACACCCAATACACCATTTACCATAGACAACTAAATGTACATTCTACTACTGCAATCATAATCTAAGAAAACACGTTGCAGACAGACACATCATTTATATTTGATTTGTGAAATTGTATTATGTAAAACCACGAGAACGGTTTTGTTTGTTCACTTCATGTTGTTTGAGATCTTCACTTTCTAAAAGCTTCCTTTATAAATGATGTTATTTTGTACAAATCTCGACTGCTTTGGGGATATAAGAAAGGTCTCACAAGCTCAGTTCACATGTGGGGAAGAATGATGTATCACATAATTATAAAAGATCTAGTTAGGAAGTTCTGTCATTACTTCCCTTTTTATAGAGGTTGTGTTCATGCTATATGAGAGTAGTGTGTCTTGTGTTCTTGCCTTGTGATTCACTTAAATTTGTGTTTGATTTGAACTGTTTTTATTTTGCTATTCCGATTTAGAAGCAGCTCAGAGGAAATCATATTCATCAACTGCAGTGATATAACTTAGTAACAATAATCAAATTGCCTCTTCATTTTGAGTGTAAATGTACGCCAGTTCTTTTGGTTCTTCATAATAGTCAACTATATGTCTTTTGGTCGTAAGCTGTTGGTTGAAACATCAATTCCCATTTTTCACTTGTTTCCAATGTTTTGAAAAACAAACAGCTCATCTATCAATCAATAAACTCTTCAACACATCAATCAATAATGGAAATGATCCTTAGTTACTGTAATTATATACAGCTGGTATATCTTTCAAGGGAGGCTTGGTGATTCATTGCCGGGATTTGCAGTGTTGGATTCTCGTACATCTGTGTGTAACCAAAATGTATCATCCTCGTAGTCAGGATCGTAATGTCACCAGAGCTGGGCTGGAAAAATAGATTCTTCCAAAGAAGTGGCAAACTGGCACATCACAGATTATGCTCCTGTAAGCCATTAAATGTTTTCCTTGCATCACTAAGCAGGCTTTTTTGCTCCACAAATAAGTCATTTGACAGAGTTGCGCTTGGAATGAGTCTGGCAAACATGTCACCTGTAAAGAAGGAAATATCAGCAGCTCAAGGGCAGTCATATGTGCTGCCCCTTAAATCATGCTGTACTAAGCTGCCATGGGGAAAGCAGTTATCTGAGGCACTGAGGTTTTGGAAGGACAAACGGATATGATATTTTGACTGCTTAAGTTAAAATTGACTGACTGGGTCTTTGTGGTGCTGTGTATTTATAGAAAAAAAAGTCTGGAATTAGGAGCTCAAGCATTTGCTAATGACAACAGGGACAGCACACATCATTTTGTGTGACGTTATACCACACGAAGCACTGCACGTCCTTTGAGTTCTATGTCAATTAGTATTTTTGTGTCATACAGGATATTCTGTTTCTGGCAGATTGCATGTAAATCTGGGGTTTGGCTTGCCTCCTGGCTCTTAAACTTTGAGGATATATACATTTGCATTACACTCACCATCCTACTGAATATCTCCATCCACAGGCGGCAAGTACACGCACTATGTTTTGGCCTTTAGCAATTGTACTCTGAACAGCTTGTCTGCAGCAAAAAAACAAAAAGACCCACGTGTGTTTATATGAGGGAAAACCTACAACTAAGGCCTTCATATGTCTCCACAGTTTAACATTTAATATCATGTATTTCTCTTTCTCTTTTAAAATAGCTGCTCCACAATACAGCAAGGGAAATGGATGGTTACCTTAACATTGTCCCTAACGATAACTTAACTTTTGAAAATACACATATTATAAATAATCATATTAATGAGGAGCATGAATTTATGAGTACTTTTATTCACCATTCTTCTCGCATATTATTTAGCTGCTACGTACACAAAAGATAAGTGTAATGAATGTTGAAATGCTCATACTGTTGATAAAAAGTCAGTCAGTAGAATATGGAACAAAAGAAAACGCTTCTGGTGGAAATTAAGCTGGAAATGTTTGTTTGCTGTTCCTGCGTTTTAGTGTCGATCGTAGCTTTGAGGTGCAGCCACAGCAGTAAAGAATAAACAGCTTTAGCTAAGTTGCACCACCTTTTAAATAATATATATCCTCTCTGCTTATGTCTAAGTTGAACTTGGCATGTACTAAAATATTTTAGTGTTTTTAGCATGTTTTATTTTTTTCAAGCAGCTGTACTTATTTATTTATTCAATAATAATTTACAGTGACCAAATTCTATTTCATTGTATCCCTCATGGTTTGCATATTGTGGATCAGGCTTAATGTGTAATGTCTATTTCTTAAATTTTTTATGATGCCTCAGTTTTTAAAAATACATCTTGGAGATTGTTTCGTGTTGAGACATTGAAACGTTATTGCTTTGTCACACAGCAACATAAACTCCTCTTTGCACAAGTTCTTCCTAAAAATATTAACTTAAAGTCCATGTTTCCATGGCACATTAAGTCCCTTTGTGAACAACTGAGTCGTTTACATTATGGTTAATGCACCGCTTGCACACAATTCTACCCGTCGAAATCAAAACACTCATAAATCCCATGTGAAAGTGGTGTAAAATTGTCGGGATGAGGGGGGTGCCTGCAGCACTTTCAATATGCACCTCCTTTTTCTCGCATGCAGGAGCATCCCTTATCACCACTGTTTTTCTTTGGCTCCGCTGTCCTCATTTCAATCACTGTGATGAAGAGGAGGCGGGAGCAGGTCAGTGGCTCAGCTTATCAGCACATTCCTGCCCTCTTGTGTGCTCTGTGTGGGGCACTGATAACTTCCACGGGGCTGATTGAGTTCAGGAGCAGATTTCCTGCCGCGTGTGTTCAGGACAGTCTCAGGCTCTGGTAACATTCCCTGACACAAGCTGCGGAGCCTGGATGCAGATCGAGCTTGCACTGAATCACCGTCCTTCGGTGAGTATCCAAGCCTTCCAGGTTCTTTTTTTTTCTTTCTTTTTTCCATGTTTTATGGAACATACCATTACCATCCACAACATTCTTAACTTACTGCCTTTGTCCTGGGAATTCAGTGCTTCAAATTACTCACGCTTCTCTCAAAGGAGCCTTTTTTAGATTTAGTATGCAACTGTTAAGAGCCAAAATATGCCATAAATGATCAAGAACTGCGTGCTTAGCACCAAATATTTGACAGGTACCGTTATCATCCATCTGGTGAACATAGTGCTGCATTAGGCAGCTAAACAGCCAGATAATTCCCCAGGACTGGTATTCAAAGTCATCCAAATGAATGACTGTTGCTTTGTGACTGCTGAGTCGGTAAAAAAAAGAAGAAGAAAAAAAGCACTGGTCTGCTAACAAGGTTGGCATATACAGTCGGCTCAAATTGTGATGGTATGTTCACAACTCAAAAAGAATCAGTTCGGATATGTTGAAAATACATTAATTAAACAGCCACAATATACAGTATATATATTTTAATAGTCTCAATATAAAACAGCCATTATATGTAATGATGTCACTCAGCCTGTTTTAATACTGTTATATATTTAATTCTGTTATAAATTAATGCTATTTTCAACACTGTGTGAAAAAACAACAAGACAACAGGTAGCAGAACAGAACCCTAATCTGACAGAGGTGAAGGCCATGCATCAGAACCAAAGTGTTGGACAGAAAGTACACAGCTCATAACAGCATCAATATTATGAAAGCTGATGCTGTAATAACAGCTAATTATCATGCTGTCTCAAACAGTAATTTGGAAAGTTGTTAATTACAGTGTCAACAGTCAGCCTTAACGTTTAGCACATTAAATAGGATTGACCTGCAGACTGCTTCCATTTTGGAGTGTGAAACCCAACCGCTGCTGCTGCAGCTACTGCAGCATTGACACTGGCATTTTGTCTCAACCCTGAGGTACCCCTGACCTGTTTTTATCAGGTGGAAATATTCTAAATGTTTTGACTAGTTTGTGTCTGCTGGCTTGACGGTTTGTTCGAAAATCGACACAAAATATTTGTTTAAAATGCAAAACTGAAAATCAGACACTTGAATTCAAGAAAAGTGTGCAATTTGAAGCGAACCGATAATACACATTAAGAAATGAAATACTACATGCAGCAATGTTGTTGCAAAAACTGTCACTTATTCCACTTGGTTGTGTATTTTTTGTACTTTTCGTCACTTAAAAGAATCATATGGGTGTTTGAATGATATTTTACAGTTATTACAATCACTATATATTCCTAATTTAATCTAATAATTATCAAGACATTATGTCCACAGTGATTAGTTATTCTGAACCAGATAGCTTCCTTCTTATTTTTTACTTCCTTCACTCTGAATTTGCTGGAATCATTGACATCCTTACATTTTGTTGCATTTCAAGCCTCAACCTAAACCGTTTTTGTGGTTTTTTTATCACACAAAAATGATAGATACACCCAGTAGGTGACTTTTCTCTTCATTTGGTGAAAAAGACTCTTAACAGGAAAGTAAACCCTGATTTCATCAACTAGAAGGCAATATTGCATATCCTCTTACAAAAGCTTGATGCTGTCATAAGCAAACATTGATAGGAAAGAAACACTGATGATATGAATGATGCAACAACACTGGTGCAGCCTTTGGTGGAGTTATGGACACTGGTTTTAGAAAATTGTTCCTCAGATCCAGGCCACCACTTATTAAAACCTTTCATTGAAATATTTGGAACATTTACAAATGCAACAATGTTCTTTGTTGTACAACTGTGTTGTATTTAGGTATGAAATGAAAACTTGTACATCATAAACCACACCATGCCACACACACACCTGCAGTCATGACGAGTAGTATAAATGAAGACGTAATCGCAGGAGAACTTGTGATGTAGTTCTTTACGTGCCTCTTTATGTTGATGTGGAAATAATTAATTTGGCAGCTGGGAGACTGACGCAAGTGGAGGGAGCAGGGCATGTATGGAATCTGTCACCGCTCTCAGGCTGCAGAGAACGACATAAATTTAACTGGTCCCCGTCACAATGGGTGTCCTGGTGTCTTGTTGGGCCTGTCCAAGCTGATCATTATCCTGATGGATTTCAGGACCATTGTGACTGTCCCACTGTGCTGCTGAATGTTATCTATAATATAATACCTGTGTGTGAGTGTGTGTGTGGGTATACAGACAACAGTGCACATGAGATCTTTTGTTTATATTTTTGTATGTGTGTTTAATACTTTTACTTTTGCTCTCTTCACAACATGAAGCAGCAACACTGGCTGTGTTTGTTCTAGTATCAGTTTTGAGGCAAATTTGTCCCTTCTCATTCAGATGCCACCTTGATCAACTCTCTCAGTCTAATGTTCTGCACTGTTTGCTCACATGTTGTCTGTAGACAGTGCCGTCTGTTCAAAGCCATTATTAAACGGCTGCACGGTGACATTTTGATACAGATGTTCGAATTGAGCGCATCTTGAAACTGACCATATCTTACATTGGTGCCTTTGTGAGCTTGAGCTCTTTTTTATTTAACTCTGGAATTTGTCATTTGCTGAGCTCATAGTGGGATAAACTATCATCACTGGCTGTACTTTTCACTTTGCTTTTTGTAAACACATTTCTCATGAAGCCACTTGTGGTGTTGTATTTTTTTTTTCTTTTTTGAATGCTTACAGAGATTATGTGCTTCCGATGCAATTTTTTTTTCTTTTTATCATTGCATTTTATGTATTTGTTTCATGTTTTCAGTGTGATGCTTTTCATCTTTCACTCTGACAAACAACTCTGTATTTAAACCATGTAAATCCGTCCTCGGCTGAGTCATCTGTTTACTTTGTCTGAATGCACAGTGAATTGACGCTGGGAGCCGCCGATACAGAACTCGCTCAGAGAGAGAGAGCATTGGCCGAGACGAGGCATGCAAACGATGCCCTTACAGCAAGTCTTTAATAACTGTCTCATAAACGTCAGGTATTTGATATGGAAGAAGTGGCCAGTGACGGACAGTAAAAGAGGTTTAAGTGCATGAGGCTGAGGAGATGGTTTATAGCCAGATGTCAATACAAGGCTCCCTTCGCTTTATGTAAGTAACCTTCACTTCATGTTGTCCAGTGAAAGGCTGGATCAACGGAGTATGCCGCTTTGGTTTCATTGGGTTTCCTGATATTACCTGGGAAAAATGTTGCATTGTAGAGAGCATCATGTTTTCCTGTTGGTGATGTGGGAGAATACACCTCCTTAAGGTCAACAAGCAGTCTCTCTGTGTATACGGTTGGCATATTGTGCAGATGTTTGAAGTTGCTGTCCAATAAAATCACATGTTTGTGCAGCCGTGCAGTAAGCTGCACACAAAGGAGGCATGCAACTCCTCAAGTGACTCAACCACTACAACAAACATAGGCACTACTGACCACTTGTCGACCAGACTCTTAAAATCCCGCCGGATTGTACACGAGCCACGAATATACAATTGTGCTTCACCAAACATACACAGAGAAATCTCAATGGACAAACGTTGCAGCGGCCAGGTGCTTAGCGTCAACGTCTTCCACCCGACCAGACGTTGGCTATAAGTCAATCCGCTGCTACTTTTTATTTATTTATTTTCTCCTCCATAGTCAAAATGGCCCTCAAAACATTAGAATTCTCAATTTTGAGAACAGTGTTTATCAGAACACACTGAATCTCAACTTGAGCTTGTGATGCTATTACCACACATTTCACTTAAGAAGTCATAATATGCTTTTGTCAATTTTGTAAATGTGATGGCAGTGCAATGAGAAAATGGACACATAGCTGGTTTTAGAGTATTAGTTTTGGAAACAAATTTTTACATATTTGTCAGATTCAAGCTCTACAAAGTGTGAATGTGAGTTAGCTACTCAAGCGTTTCAGAGAAAATAGTTCATTTTCTGATCTTTGTTGTCTTGTATTCCTTTTTCCCATAATTTGATAGGAATAGAGAAACTTCCAAAAATGTATATTCATTACACACAAACTCAAATATTTGAAGTCTTTTCTGTTTGTCATGAAAAGAATCTCAGAATATAAAACAATGTTGCAGGGTTACATTTTCTTTTCGATTGATAAATCATGATTGTATAATACAAACAAAACTATAAACTCCTGAATCAGTAGATGATAACGGTTTCAAATAATATCAGACCACCCCGAGAGAATTGTGGTCTTTTATCAAATAACCTCACGTTATAACTCGCTAGGTACTAGTCAACATTGTAGCTACACTTGTGATTATTGGTAGTGCACAGTCAGTATAGCCTGCAAAATAAATTGGTTGACAGGATTAACCTGTTGTGATGTTTTAAAAACTTAAATTGTTTAAAAAAAAAAAAAGGGAAATTTATGACACGAGGTACAAAAGAAGCATTTAACCTTATCTTTTGTGTCAGTGGTTGTTTACCCTATCCAAATTATAGTTGCACCTGAAAACCTTATCAGAAAGTTTGTAATAATTGCTAAATGATTTATTTAACTACTTTATATCTCATGTTGCTTAATATTTAGTTTCACCTGTTTATGCAACAGTTTATTTTGTTGTTTTATCTGACATTTGTGTAAAGCTCACGTTGAATAACAGCTGGTTCTTAGTTGTGACGTTCAAAGTATGTGGTTCTTTACCGCTGAACGGCTAATCTTGTGCGGATGTCACCACCGCCATGTACATAATTTATGCGTATAATGCAGCTCACCTGGGGGAAGGGCTATGATAATGTCCCCCACGCTGAGCGGATTGGTGGATCATTCTGCTCTGGTTCGTCGCGGCAGCTCGAGGGTTAAGTCCGATACAGCAGTTTACACTGCGGATGGATGTTCGCTAGTACAGAGGAGTCCCATGCTGTAGCGGAACTGCAGATCCCGCACAGATCGCTGCCAAGCCGGAGGGGATTTGCTTCGATCCCGTGAGCGTGTACGGAGAGAGTTGGAGGGAGGGAAGACGCTGAGAGGAGACGCAGACCCGTTGCAGGGCAGAAGAAGCGATGGGTTGTAGTTACAGGATGTATTCTAAAAATCCCTCACCTGTGGTCGTAATGTCTGTTGTTTGAGAGCTTTGAAAAAAAAAGAAAAAAAAAAGAGGAGGAGAAGGAGGGTGGGGGCAAGTCCCTCCCAGCACTGATTGGTGCGGTCATGCACTGAGGCTGCTGATGTGCGTCTGCAGGAATCTCCTGCTGGATTTACTGAGGACTAGCTGGAGGTTAGAGAAGCTTTTGTCCGTTTCCTCTGTTGTGGCCAACATGAACTGATGTAAGTACTTCTGATATTCTGTGATTCCGCTGTCATCCGAATAGTCACGACAAGCCAAACACGTGAGGTAAAAGTTAAATTAGATGACGTCTCTCTGATTATACACATCTGTCATGGCAGGAATGGCTGGTGATTAACTTTTAAAAGCTCGAGTTTACCGGTTCATGTCTTGACCTTCGTGATTCTCAAGCATTGCTGCATCTGTCTCACTATCTCTCCTTCATTAAAAGTCCGCAGTACATTGTATGTGCAGAGTGTCACTTGTCTCTCAAGGGATCCCCTGACTGGTGTGAAAGCACAGGCCCTCATTAGCATTTGACTGTATCGTCAGAGGCCGAGGAGTTAGAGCAGTTGTCAGCACTCTCCAACACATCGATTTCAATTTTTGAAGTGATCAATCATCTTATTCTCCCTCTTTGTTGTTTCACTGCCAGCAGCCACACTGGACCGTGATCCTCTGCTTGTTTTTGGTCTCTGGCTGCGGTACAGTTTTAGCACTGTTGTGGGAGGAATAGCAATGTATTCATTGTCTATGTGGTAGTCTTGGTCAGTGTAATTCCTCCCAGGATTTAGTGCTTGTTAGACTTTGTTGAGCAAATGTTTGATTTCTGCAGGAGACTCTGCTTCAGTCAGCGTTATTGGTGCAGATCATGAGAGAGCCCGTCTGTAGGAGGATTACGGATTAGATCATAAATAAGTATACTCAGGAACAAAGTGTTGTGATGTCTCATATGGACTCTACAATTGACATTACTTATGTTAGTCAAAATCTTTGATTGATGAGGATCAACTAAATCTCGAGTGAAATATGTAATTCACTACCACTCTAAGAAACCTGAGTATCATGAACAGTTTTAATGCTTTGACATTTAAATAGTTGCATTTTTTCGCTGGCCTTGCACAGTGACAGATTTGTGTAAGTGATTGTTCTCTCTTTGTTTTGTCCATCACACACAATTCCAGCAAATGGCCACGGGAGAGAAAGTGAATGTGTTTTTCTTTGCAGCGATGCACCGTTTTGTTTTAGTCTGTCTGTGGCATTTAATATAACAAGAGGTTATTAAATGCTCCACAGCGTGCATGCTGCAAGTTTCCCTTAAATCACTCTGTTGCAGCATCACAACGGCAGAATTAATGAGAACTATTTTTAGCTCCTCTGGTCCCGGAGCGGTCTGAATTGAATAAGGTACTGCCTTAGCTGTAAACCGTACTACAGCACAAAATCTATTCTCGTTGAGCAGCCCGCCATGTTGCCTTGTTATTTCCTTGGATGAAATAGGATTTTTTTTTTTTTTTCCCCAGAAAGTAGTGGAGCCTGCTTGCTTTAATTTCAATGTTACTGTAAAGTGAATTCAACATGAAAAGGCTTTTCTTTTTCCTGGGTTGTGTTGTGTGAGGTTAGTGTTGTGATGACTTATACAAGAGTGTTTGCCTCCAATCAGAAGTGCTAACGTTTGGCTTTTATATTACTTAATTCATAATTCACAACATGTATGACTTAACACACTGCTATTTGTGGTTTAGCCCAAAAGCTGCTTTTACAAGGCATATTTGTTGTCAAATTCTTACGTTTTATCCAAATAGGTTTTCAAAATAAAAGGAACTCCGGGTTTTACCACAGTGTTTCATGACTTCATGTTCGTCATTGCATCGCCAGACAACAGCTTTTCTCTTGCAGACGTAATTTACATTTAAAAAATGAGTTATCGGCCTATTAGTAACTCAACAACAATGCTTTCCACTATGTTCAATATCAATAGCCTGGCTTCAGCATATCAAATAAGGTCAAACGTTCCAGTTGATAACGACTAACATATGTGACAATAAAAACCACTTTCAAAAGAAATAGTAACTAATTCTGATCCATATGCTGACCCAGACAACTGAAGACCTAACATGGATCATGGATAATTTTAGTGATATTTTTTAAATTAAAACATGAACAAATAAAGGTGTACATATTGCCAGAAAAACTTTACATTTTGTGTGTGACTAAATAGTATTCCCTCCATTTTGTGCTTTTCACCAAAAACCCCATCTGCCTTGCTCGGTCAATTTTGTCTACGTTTTTTCTAATTTTTGAAATGATTTGCTTAATCATTAACAAAAGTGATGCCACAATGTTTCTGCACAGTTTGATGTGCTTTTTGTGTACGTGCACCGAACAATCCAGTGGAAGAAAAAGATGATGTATACGTATACAATTGCATATGTAACCGGCATAAGAATGGCTTCACTTCACTATGTATTGTATTAAGTAGCTCCTTTTTCAAATGTCTCGATATGTGTATACATGTATTGGCAATGGTATCACAACCTTTACTTGTATTGTTTCATGTTTGATGATGCGTGTTGACAGCTATCACTGCTCAGACTAAAGTCAAGCAGGCTGAAGTTTTTTCAAATTGCAATGGTCATTTCTGATACATTGATAATAAGTTTAATGATAAACTACTGTACAAATAATCATTAGTTTCACTCCCTAACTGATTTACAAGTGGAAATGAAAAGTTTTAAAGATTGGCAGTGGATTACTTGATAGTCATGCTATGTCTTTTTTTTTTTCTGCAGAGAAACAAAATCACAGTGGGTTTATTCATGATTTAGTTGTTTACCATTCATGTATTTACAGACACTTTTGATCAGAGATTTGCAGTCGTTTATTTTTTCTCCTCTTGGCTGTGTGTTATCAGTCTGTGTTCAAATCCATCTGTGTCGTGGTTGCAGCTCCCAAGTCGCCGGCTTGTAATTCCCCCAAGCACAACCCGACCAACATGTGTCTGTGCTGTGGAACGGCTGCCAGGCCCTGGCTCTGGATTGTAGCATGAAGCTCCTCTTGGCACCCGTTGATTGTGGCCATAAAGGGCGAACACAACAGCGTGGCTAAAATTCATCAGTCACTGGGTGCAACTTCACGACAAAGTGTACACAGGAAGAGTATGGAACCCTTGCGCATCGTAGAAGCAATGGGACGCTGACTTTGTTTTTGTCCGTCTTGTTTTTATTTGTCCATGGAGATCAGTATCATTTGCACTGAATGGGACATTGAGACTGTGGTTGGCTTGCGGGATAAAGTGAAATGTGAAGAGAGAAGTTTTGTTATGTGTGCTTAATTTCTACAAAAGAAGACTTTGATAAGTTTTTTTGACAAATGTCAGATCATTACAGCAGCCTGTTTAGATGATCAACAAGCAAGTGGCATTCAT
>OMNM01038163.1:0-13881 GCA_900302745.1 Parablennius parvicornis | reverse complement strand
GAGCGGCGGGGGGCTTTCGTCTGAGGGTCCCTCCTCCGGTTCGGTCGGCATGGTTACGAGTGCGCTGCAGGTCACACAGCCGCTTCACTGCTAGCATTAGCTTCTTCTGATGGCCTGCAACATGCAGCACACACTGTTTAGAAGCACTTCTTGGTGGGAAACTCTTGAACACTCAGACCTACAGACGTGATGATCCTCACCCAGTTTGGTGATGCCGATCTCCTGCAGGTCCTCCCACGTGATGTCCTTCACAATAGTAATGGAGTCGTAGCCGTTATCGCTCAACCTCTTCTGGTACTGAGACAGTCCGATCACACTCAGCCATTCTCCCAGGTCCGACTGGGAGCAACAGAGGCAAAAACAAACCACTAACATAAGTCAGAGGAAAAGATGAACTATATTTAATGAAGTTTAGTGAAGATTCCTCACTGGAATGTAATCCGGGAGCCACTCGGGGATACTCAGCTTCCCGATCTCCATGGAGATTTTTTTTCGGTGTCCTGGTTTGGTCACTCCGATCGCTGTAAGATCCTGTGGAAAGAAAAACATTCACAGTGAACATGGGAAATAGTTTGATTTTCAAAAGAAAAACATCAAGATGATGTTGTGAGAAAAGTGCTATAACAGCTATTTACAACTTATTTTTCCCTCTTTTTTTCCTTTTTTGCTGGTCGTTTTTTATCTTTTCATATTGCTTGAATTTTGTATTTGGCATTTTTTTGTATTTCTGCCACTTTGGATTGTATTTTCATTTCCTCCTTTTATGATGATTTCAGCCATTTTATGTTCTTACAGCCGTTTGAAATGTTTTAGTCATTGAAGCTGTTTTTGATTTTTAAATACTTTGCAATGGATTTAATAGTTTTTGACAATTTAACTTTATTCCCTTGTGCGAGTGGTCTTACCTTTTTTAGCTCTATTAGTCATTTAAGCAATTTTTGGCGATATTCAGTTAATCTAATCTGCTTAGCTAGTTTTGCCGTTTTGACTCCTGAATGTATTGGCGGTTTTCTTTTTATCCACTTTAGTTTTTTGCTTGTTTTTGAGTGAATTCTCGTGAAGCCTACCCTGGTGCTACCGGTGCCAACCTACCTCGGGAGTCATCCTGCTGATGGTGGGCACATCGTATCCTGCATTGATGAAGTTGGATGTGTAGTGCTCCAGCTGGAACTCACACAGCCACTGGTAGATGGCTTCAGAGTCCTGAAACCAGGAGAGAAAGCCACATTCACTAACTGTTTTTAAGCAAACTAACACTAAAACTGTATCCCATCCGCTCACTTTGCCCTCGAAAAGCTGTTCTGGCCTCACAAAGCCTTTCTGTGGGGTACCGTTGACCTGGCGACGGGAGACCCCTGAAAAGGAAGGGAAAAAAAGGAAAAATGTAATAACCTGGTGGATTATTTGCAATGTTCGGGATGTTGATGGATTTTAAACACTGGTGAGAAAATATCGATTGTAGAGAGCAAAATCAAAGAATTAGTTCCAAAGGTTCTGGATGAATGTTCTTATAAAGTGTATAAACTACAAAGAATATACAAAACGATTAATATTTCCTATGAAAGGTAACTCTAGTTCCCAGAACTGAAACAAAGACATTCGTTCTTTTTGGAGAGAGTTCAGTGCTAGCCCACGTAGCATTAGCAATTAAGTTGTCGAAGCCACTCGATTCAATACAAGGTAACATGCGCCAAGTCAAAATATTATTGTAAGTTATGTGTTTTATGCTGTAATTGTACCGGTTAAGATAGTTAAGAACAGATTGTGTAGTTTTGCCTCTCTCTTTCATTTTCTTTCAAAGAAAACAACTGTGAGATCTTCAGGCTTCAAGAGCACATTCCTCAAGAAAAACTATTTGTGTTTTCATAAAAGAAGTATTTTCTATTAAAAAAAAAATCCCTCAGGACTCAAATCAGATTGAGACTGTCATGCTGCAATTCTGATTTTCCAAAAGTGTAATCGAAATCTGACTTAAACAGACCATAAACAAATGTATTCCCATTATATACGGAACAAGTTAATCTTCTTTATCAAACATCCTGTAAAACTACAACTTGGCTTCTGGTGTTCATGGTACATTAAGCTAATCTAACTAGTTTGCTGCATTGAAATAAGAAAGCTTTAAGGCCCCATTTACTCAACAACGTGTAAAACAGAGCATTAATGTTCTCAAATAAATACCTGAAATATATTCCAATTCATCCCATCAGGGACACTCAGATAATATTTAGCATAGCAGAGAAGGAAAATCCGCCCAGATATCAAACAAGCTGTGGGTTTTAAACCTTGTAAACTTAACTCTTTTTTTTTCTTGCCTTTGCTTTTTTTTCTGGTTCTGGGCTGGAGTTGTCTCAGCTTGTTTTCTGTGGGGAGGTTCAGGGGCCCTGTTCTCTCGGGGCAGTAAAACTGCACCTCCAGGAGGGGTATTTAGCCTCGAGGTGACAGACAAACCTTTGAAAGCTTTGAAAAAGGTGATTTGTTACTCTTCACAGAGACCAAAACAAATGAGCTAAAACAAAAGAAAAGATCAAAACAAAACCAATTCTATTGTTCCTTTTTTTCAACTCCCTTCAAATTACTTCATTTTCAATTTTCAAATGCGGGGTTATGACCCAAAAATGCATTGCTGGCCTTTTCTAAAACAAAAAAAAAAGCATAAAAACTTGAGTTAAAAATCAATGTAGTGTCGTTTGATCGCACTCCCTCACAATAGGGGGCAGTAATCCCTTGTACTGCGAGTTGACAGGCATCATTTCATATTATAGAAGATCCAAAAAATGTGGCTATATGTGTTTGTAGAGCACGGATAAACACACAAGAACAACAAAAACACAAAATAAGTATTGTAACTCAGTGACTTAAAAAATTTAAATATCTTTGTTTATATTGAAGAAGCAGAAGAATCTACAAAAACTGAGACATAGAAACCAGCAGATGTGAATGAGTGAATTAGTGAAGAGGAAGAGCACTGTTATACAAGCGCACAACCACACTAACATCATCTGCATGAGCGTTGATATTTAATGAATCTCTGAGGTCTGATAAATATAATCAGAGTTTCTAGTGAATAATAAACCTTGTCTTTCTTAGTCTACCACATTATTATTAAATCTCCTCTCGTCTTCTATCAGGTGTCCAAGTTCTTACCCTTCAGGAGGAGCGAGAGCAGCAGAGCTCCAGACGTCTCACACTTCATCCTCCCTTCTGTTTCTGAGTGCTTCTCGTCCTTTACTGAACAGAAACTCTCTCTTCCTTCTGATCCCTCCCCTCTTTGAACATGTGTGTGATTCACCTGAAACACATTCCCCCGGCTTCCCTCTGATCTGCTGCTTCAGGCTGAAATGTTACTTTTATTGGTTCTTCTCCGAATGCCTCTCATTTCCTGTTAGGTGGAAAAATAATAACGCTCGCTCTGTTCGGATAGACAGCTCGCTCCTCTCTGCAAATGTTTTGAGTGTTTGTTCGGACTGTGTTTATTTGGACTCAATTCGTTCAGACTCAGTTAGTTTGGAAAGTAAATAAGTAAATATTATTCAAACATAAAACAACTTAAAAAGTATATAAATAAACTTTTTTCACGAGTAAAGATTCTTTTTTGTTATTTTTTCCCTTATATCTCGCAAATTATGCTAATAAGTGCAGGAGATTCACAACGACAATCCAAATGTTTCTGTTTCAGGCAACATTTGAATCTACGTCTCTAATGTTAAGGAGTGTCTGTAGATGATGATACTTTGATTTTTATTGTTTTTTGCATTTTTTGCTGATGACCAAATAAAAACATGCCAGCAGTCCACTCGAGGGTCGGCTTTTATACAGAAATAAAATCGTCTCCTTGTTCTCCTGTTTGACAACACCTGGGTGTTATTTTCCCACAGCCCGTGTTTTGCCACGCCTCAGCTTGTTTTCCTCATAACACAGCGCTGTGCTCCTCAACAGGTTTGATCACGACCATGGAAGGAGCACATGTTCGATTCCCTGTTACCTGAACATCCGTCCATCTGTTTGCTGTGATCTGCCCCTGAGATGTGGATGTGATCTCCTAGTTCACCAGCAGAGGGCGCCAGCTGCACATAGAAACATTATACAGTTCCAGGTTAGAGCCCCAGCTCATCAGATGAGGTTGAATCTGTGCAGTGGGAGCAGGTCTGACCTTGTTCGGGTCGGCGTTGTGCCGGTTCTGGGTCCCGTTCTGTTTGTGGTTGCTCTCCGAGCTCTGCCCGCTGCCGGCACTACGACTGCTGCCCACGCTGCCGGCACTGCCCACGCTGTTTCTATCACCTGGAAGAATTGCAGGAAGAACAGAACGGAGGGGTCGCGGTGTGAGACGAGGCTTAGCAGTGAATGTGAGAGCGGGAGAACGAGAGAGACTGCAGGGTGTAATTTAGATGGGTAAAGTACATGATCTAACGTACTTGAGCCAGTCCTATTTAATCTTCAAGGATTAGTTTGACATTTTAGGAAGTGTTCCTATGTTGCTTTCATTGCAGTTTCGTGGGAACATCAGAGCCGATCTCATGCTTGCGTGCACAGTCAGAACAGGTTAGGTAAGATACTAGCTTAGCTTAGCATTAAAACCCACAACCGAACATGCACTTCTGCATAAAGTACAGATAAAGTGCTGTTTATTTAGAGAGCAACCAGTTTCGTGGTTTTAGCTTTTATTATTAAAACAAGAAGAAATACTAGAAAAACTAATCTGCTGGTGATCTCTAAGAAAATGTTTTGAATATTAACGGATCACATAAAACTATTCATTATTGTCTTTGTTTTACGAGGAGATCTATATCAGGATACAAAGAGCTAGCCCCCTCATTACAGGAGGATTACAACCCAAACAGCAGCTGCAGTGAGGGCCTTTTGGATTATTTACAGGTTGTAAGAGAAAGACAATCACTGAATGCCCATCTGCAACCTCACAACAAAAAATATTTTTCTTCATTCTAAAGTAAAGACAATTAGTTTAACCGCAGACTAAACAAGAGAAAAGTAGACAAAACAGGTCTAAACTCAAGAAAACTGGATGCAGTTGGTTTACACTAAAGAAAATCAAACGAACCTGCGTCTAAACAAAATAAAACCAACAAAAACAACCTGTTTAAACTTGATAAAACCAGCCAAAATCTGGTCTAAACCAAAGAAAACCAGTCTAAACTTGATCTAAACTGAAGAAAACCAGATTAATGTGGCACAAATGAGATAAGAAGTTTAAACATGGTCTAATCCCCTGAAAACCAGACCAGAACTATTTCTAATTTACCAAAAACAAGATTGAATGATGCTGTAGTTCTTAGCAGTCTATTAAGTTTAAGTTCACAATGTAAAAATTCAATTGAAGTGTTCATGCTAAACTAGGCTAATCACCTCAGCTTCAATCTCCAAACTAAACACAGGCTTGAGATTCTCATCAGCCCCCGAAACCTTTTGTTCACATCAAATAAGTACCATCTCTAACATTGGGTAGTTTTCGCACTAAGCTCGGCTAATCATCCGCTGTCCACAACTCCATATTTTGATAGCACATAATCCTGTTGCCTTTAATCTTGAACACTAGGAAGTGGTGATACGTCTTTATTGGGACATCAAACTAGGCTTTTAACGAATTAGAAATGCCTTTATCTCTTCCGCAACAACAGCAGATAGAGAAACTGTGAGGGTTTATAGATAAAGCTGGGAATCCAGTGATCTTTGAAGAAAAACCCGGAGACATCAGCGGGGTTAGAGTTAGAGGAACGGCTCTGGAGGCCGGCTGCTCACTCACCATCGTGCTCCTGCTGCAAGAGAACTGTGCTTACTGGATTACTGGGAGCATGGGGGGGGCAGCAGAGGGGCGAGGACAGGTCAGTATTTTGGGATAAAGCTGGGACTAAGCTCTGCTAAAGAGGTAGCTGGTCTACAGGGTCACACGGGGTGAAGGTGGGGTTTAGGGTTTGGGGCCACACACTCTTACCAGTGGGAGAGCTCCTGAGGACCCAAATATCCTGAGTGGGGCTAGCGGGACTAGCTGAGGCTGAGGGCTGACTGCCCGGTGGAGCACCTACCAAACACACACACTTTAGACACACACTCGATGTGACTGCCCATGTGCTGCACACAGAGCTGAGAGCGGAGCCACGGAGGAGGGGGGGCCTGGGAGGGAGGTGGCACCGAACAGAACCGAATGGCTCCTAATGGCACCGAACGACACCAAACGGAACCGAGTAGCAACGGACGGATCCAAATGGCATTGTATGGCACCGAAGGACAACCTGCATAACTTTGGTTCTTTGTCTCTTTTGTTTGTTTTGAAACTTTTTTCATTAACACTGTGGTTCTATATTTTATTTTTATTGTATCATTGCAGTTGTTTAAGATCTGAGTACCATATTATCTGGGCTATGTCACAATTATTATATTTTTTGTCGTCTCAGAATACTTATGTAAATAATAACCTGCATAAACACGACATTATTCTTGATCACAGATACAAAAAGTGACAGTACAAACGTAACCTTCCAAAAAGGAAACTAAGTACAGTACTGTATCTCCTGGACTATGACTCACTTTTATATATCTGCCTATGCAACTAGTTTTAAAAAGCGAATTTTTATATCAAAATTTACCTGTACATACTATCTGTGACCACGATATATCACTGTAATACTATTTAATAAAAATTAGTTACTGTAGTTTTAAAGTTTTCGAGTTATTTGCTCTGGTGTTTGTTCTTTGATTCGTTACTAAAGCTTTAATTTCACCAAGATTTTCGGAATATTCAGAGAGTGTGTGTGTTCGTGTACCTGAGGGATCGTAGCCCAGGATGTAAGAGTCGTCAGTCTGGGGGGCGTGGCCATGGCTGGAGGGAGGGGCTCTGGATGCAAAGTGCTGTCTGCAGGGCATGGAGGCTTGGCGGGAGAGAGTGCCCCCTAGTGTCAGGCAGGGAGAAAGGTCTGGGTTGAGGTTTGCATGCATGAGTGAGAGGGAAGCATGAGGAACCAACACATGCACAGGTACAGAAACACCACTGCAAAGTCCTTTGATTGGAAATGTGGAAGAAGCAGACTGAGGAGAAATCCTCTCAGAGTTACATAAGAAGCTGCTGAATGGAAGTGGAAGATCATAAGCGACACTGAGAGGGCTTTACTCTTCCTTTGTGTGCTGACACTGCTGACATTATCACTACACACACACACACACACACACACACACACACACCACGGAGTTCGCCTCATAAGCAGAGCCGCCTGTCACACACTTTGAGTCAAACTCTCTCTTGTCTTACACACACACACACACACACACAATATTCCGACGTAGACTGTGAGGGCTTTGGCGCTGAGCTGACACTTTGCAATCTGGCCATAGTAATCCTATTAATGTGTGTCTCTGTGTGTGAGCGTCTCAGTGTGTGTGTGTGTGTGTGTGTGTGTGTGTGTGTGTGTGTGTGTGTGTGTGTGTGTGTGTGTGTGTGTGTGTGTGTGTGTGTGTGTGTGTGTGTGTGTCTATGTAGTCTGGCATGTTGAGGACTCAGAAGAAGTGCTTGAGCTTATGTGTGTGTGTGTGTTTTGCTGTTATTGGACCCCTCGTTGTCCCGCTTTTTGAATGTCAGTGGCTTTACAGCTGCAAAACAAGCGGCGGTCTGATATTCCTTTTATTCACAGGGATTAAATCTGATGGTTTACAAGCATGCTGAACCCCGTGGTTATCGGGCAGAGCAAACACTAGCGATCCCGCAAGCGTACACACGTTGACACACTCTGCTAACAAGCTCTTCCCTGTTCAAAAATTCTCTGATTTAATATCACTCTGTCAGCCCCCTCTGTGTATCGAAGCTAATACTTTACAGTATAAAACAGGACTTTTAGAGCTATAAATCATTTAAAGATACAGTCAGAAAGATGTAACTGTTAGTCCCTTTCTCCCAGCTAACTTACTGGAGGTTCCTAAGTATTCTAAAAGTAGAATGGGAAGCTGGCCTTTCAGCTATCAGACTCCTCTCATGTGGAAGCAGCTCCCAGTTTGGGTTCAGGAGGCTGACAGTCTCTCGTTTTAATGTCATGTTTAAGACTTTTCTATTTAATAAAGCTTAGAGTCAGGGCTGGTTCAGGCCACCCTGGACCATTTTCTAGTGAAGCTGCTGTAGGTTTAGACCAGCAGTGAGCATCTTTGCTTTCTCATTCAACACCAAGGCTGAGCAATTAATCTAAAGTGAAGTCGACTGGAAGCACACAAAACCCTCACAGCTTTCCTCTTTGACTGACAAGGCTTTTGCATCAATGGAGTGAGGGGAGGTCTTAAAATAACAACGAAAAGCAATGCATCATCAGTATTTAAAAGAGACCACCTCAGGATGCGGATATTAGGTGAGTTTTTGGTCTGGATGGGAAAAAAAAAAAAACTGTTTCCTGTGTTTAGACATATGGAACAGCTGGGCTTTTCCTGTGTGTTTACTGGTTCTACATAAGTGAAAGTGAAGTATTTGTAGCTGCTGAAGCTACCTGCTCTCCTGCTGAGGACCTCCACCACCGACGGGGGGAAGAAGCCCACGCGGTCCGTCCCCCGCTGGCTGTCGTGGATGTGACCTTTCCAGCGGCCATCCGAGTGCTGCTCCAGGACCTGACACACAAAAATGACCCAATTATGACCGAAGTTTGATCACAACAACACGTGAACTCTAAGCCAGCCTCGTCCGGGCGATTTCTTTTAAGACTGTAATGAGAGAGAGACGAGAAGTTGGGGAAAATGGCCTGAATATTAACCAAAAAAGAAAAAAGAAAAAAGCCTTGAGACGGCAAAAACAAACACGGCCGTTCTCCGACAGGACGCCACACAACAGCGTACGAGTTCCGACAAGAGTCTGGAGATGTCATGTATAAAGATATCAAAAAACAGAGAGTGTGTGAGGGCAGGAGGAGCAGGGGGGCAACAAGGTGGTAATTAAAGAGCGACAGCAGCAAGTCTAAGCCCGTTTCTCTGCTGAGATCTCCCACTCAGTACAACAAATTACCCCACAACATCACGAACAAACATGCGCAGCTTCAGCTGCACAGCTCTTGGATTGTAATCAAACCCAACATGTGTTTGTTCGAGACGTGAATATAAGATTCTCGCTGTGACTCCGTGATGTCAGACTTCCAGAGCAATCCAAACTGACAAGGGTTTTATTTCCTTTTTTTTTATATATAAACTTCCAAGCAGAGTTCTCCATCACTCACTCGCCTCACGTTGCCAAGACCCTAAGACGTATTTACTTATTTATTCTTCTCTAGCCCACTTTATTTTACAATTGATTCAAGTGAAAACATTTACTTTTTTGTGTTTTCCTTTCAGAAAGTTTTGTGTTTAAACAGCAATGATTTAAAAGTGATGTCTATTTAATTGAAATCCTTTACTGTATATACAGTACGACGTAGCGAACCCACACAGAAAAGCCATTGAGAACACCTGCCTGATACGCTGCCAGAACATGGACTCTTCCAGGAATCTAAAGCCTCCCCGTGGTATCTGACACCGAGGCGTGAGCAGCAGATCCTTTAAAGTCAGACATCAAACTTCTTCCACTGCAAACCTGGTTTGTACTGGGTTGCTGTTTGGACCTGGTGTGAACTCATGTGTGATTTATTTTCGTCTGGGCGCGATCTAAGGGCCCGTTTACACTCAAGATGAAACGGGATGAAATTGGGTTGTATGTGACCCCTGAACTAAAATGTGTTTGGTCGTTAGCTCGTGGCTACTCGTTTAGCATTTCCTCATATGCTGTTACAAAAAGTGCCTTGAAAATATAAAATCAAAATGAAACTTTTAAAGAATTTGACTTTTTTGGAGACCCGCCTTTCTGATTTCCAGCAGGAGAAAAACAATTATAATACACTGAGTTAATGTGACTTGTGTGTGGAGAGAAAAAAATAGTTTTTACAATGAAAATAGCATTTATTTTCCCTGTAATGATTCGATGAGAATGGACGCGTTACAGTTCTAATCTAAAAACCCCTGTTCAAAAGAAGATTAAAAAACCTAAAATGAAAGCACCATAATGAGATCTCCGGCCCGCAAGTTGAGTGCAGTTGGATCGTGGAGGTTCCAGTAATCCTTCACCGCTCTGACTTGAAGAGAACTTGACGCTTCTGCAAAGTTAAAACACACACTCGTTACCATAACAGGAAATACTGTCATGAGCACAGCATGTGTCAAACAGTAAGCAGCGTGAGATGGAGAGCTGAGGTGTGAGGACCTCTGAGGAGCTGCTTGATGTCCCTGCTGGCAGTGGAGGTGGTGAACTGGTTGACGATGTCCAGAGCCGTCTGGTTGTAAGTGTTGCGTATGTTCACGTTGACGCCGGCCTAAACACAAACATTGACTTTCAGGTTCCGTTTACATGACATTTTCAAGTGAAAACACAAAATCTTCATTGCGTTTTGGGGGTCAGTGGTTGAAGCCAATGAGGAACTTTTTGATAATGCTGGACCAGTGAAAATGGGGGAACCAAAACTTTCTGACTTTTTGAACTTTTGGTAAATAGTTCTTCTGTAAATACGTGAGAAGATGGACAATAACAACAATGGCGGAGTCCAGAGTGTCGTAACTGTCGTAGTGGCCCTACGGGAAAAGTACACAATTTTCAGCGTTCCTGCCATTACCATGGCAACAGGTATCATTGTCAAAACGTTGCCGTGGGAAAGAAAAACTTTCCTGAAACGATGCATGAAACATTGCGAAAACGGCGTCTTAGACGCGTGTCCTGTAAAAAAAAAAAAATCTACGTGGACTGAAGAATTCTTTGTACTTACGTCCAGCAACAGGCGCACCACTTCGGTCTTCCCGTAGAGGGCGGCCTCGTGCAGTGACGTGCCCGCCTTGGTGGCTCGGTTGATGTCGATGCCGGCTCTGAGCAGCAGCCTGGAGGAGTCCAGTCAGAAACAAACACATTCATCCATTCAGCTCTTACACACATCTGCAGAAACTCATTAAGCCAACACGCACACCCCACACACTGTTCCACCCACGTGCACGCAAGCTAACAAATCCGTGCTTCTGTGAGAGGCCCACATGTAGAAATGCTGAGGAGGAGGAGGATGTTGAGATA
Organism: Parablennius parvicornis; assembly: GCA_900302745.1. Taxonomy (NCBI): domain Eukaryota; kingdom Metazoa; phylum Chordata; class Actinopteri; order Blenniiformes; family Blenniidae; genus Parablennius; species Parablennius parvicornis. Next base: position 2,819 of record OMNM01038163.1, on the reverse strand, counting down.
GGTTTTGACAATGGACACAACACAGAATTCCTACCTCTCCTCGTTCTAGCAGCTGCATGAGAGATGATGATCAAGTGATAGCTCACAAAAAGCTAATTTTCTAGTGAAGCTGATGGAGGTTGGGAGACTTAAACTGAGCTTCGTTCCTTTCTCACTTCTCACATGTTTCACTATCACATGTCACTAACATCTCTCTCTCTCTCTGATTGATGATTTGTGCACTGCTCCACAAAGTTTTCCAAATCGGACACTCATAAATGACACAGGTTCCCACAGAGGTTTTCCTCTGAAGAATGGTTCTCTTCAAAAACTTTTTGGGGTGAGCCTCCTGCAAACAGAGAACACATCCGTACGGCAAGCTAAATTCAACAACAGAAATCTCCCCATCTTTCCTGGCACATAATCTAATCTCTTGCTCGTCTCAGTGTGCCGGTTGCTCGCCGCCTCACTCCCAATCAGACCTGGAAATCCTCCTCACGTAGCGTGAGGACGTCTGCCGTGACAGCCTTTGAAGAGACCGAAATCCACCGAGTGAGAGATCACAGCCACAATTCTGCTGAGTAAACTCTGAGTAAACTTTAATTTTCTGTTTGCGTCGGAGGCTTTAAACTTCGCCAGCTCAGGAGGAGGAAAAACGTGGAGGGAAACGGTGTCGCAAGATTCAGGGGAGGATGGGAAGCATTAACAGGGTGGGGCTGTTTGGATAAGCACACATATTTATACAGATATGCTGCGTGGAAAACACTAAGTGGAAAACACACCGTGTGAGTCAAACAGTGACAAGTAACAGACGTTACAGTACGTGTGTAGTATATTATTTAAATATAACATTTTACTGATTTCTGTGCGGTTGCCTAATGATCAAAAATAAAAGCTAAATATGTTAATTGTGCAACAGGGCTGCAACAATTAATCCACAAACTACCATCTTGCAACAGAATGAGTTTCTTTCGTTCAGCAAATCTCTGCAGTGAAGTGCGTAACCGACCAAAGCTGAACTAAGACCTAGTTTAGACGTCAATGTTTCAAGAGAAAACGCATCGTTTTTACATTCTCGTTTCAGAAAAGTGTTGCGTTCGGGCAGTAACATTTTGTAAACTATGTTCATTTCAAAGAGTTACACCTGGAGAGCAAAAAGTTGTTTTCAGTGACACTGAGCACCGTTAGGGTTTCACCCAAAACACAACAAAATTTTTGCATTTTCTCTTGAAAACACAAGTCGTTTTCCTGGATGATTTGTAAACACACCACATTTGAATAAGAGCCTCGACAAACGGTGAGATTAACATGCTCATTACAGAGACATTGAATAGGTTGATTCTACACTCGTTTAACATGTCTTCAGTGTACATTTTAAATAAGTGATTTAGTTTTTAAAGAGAAGTGAGAAGTCTCTCTGTGGAAATATGTGCAGGTAGAAAGCTGTGTTTTCCAGAAATTCTTCAATTTCCAAAAGAAAAAGAGAAGTGGAGCGAAGTGTGTTTCCCTAAAGATCTATCTTTGTGCATCCCTGCAACATCTACATCGTTGAGCTCATTCAAGCATCAGGATTGGCCGATACTTGTAAAGAATCTGATCAAAGGGGAAAATTTCCCATCACAACCTGAGAAAAATCTGTGAATGATCATTTAAATCAGGAGTATGACATCAGATCACCAATCAGAACAAGCCTCGGATGCAATCTTCAGTCTGCTTTATTTTTTGTTTGTGTAACAAAATTCCCTCATTCACTGTGAATGTACTGGAGGCAAAGCAGGTCTTCATTCAATATGGTGGCCACGGTCCACATAAGATGAAAGAACAGACTTACTTGATGATGTCTTTGTGTCCGTTCCTGGCAGCCAGGTGGAGCGGGGTGGTGGAAGAAGAGTCCAGGCTGTCTCCTCCTCCTCCTCCTCCTCCCTCTCCTTCCAGCAGAGCTGTCACCATGTTACTGCTCAGCAGTAACTGAGCCACCTAAAGAAAAGCCACCACCAAGCGTTAGCTGGCAGAATCAGGACGGGAATTACAGCAACATAAATAATGTATATATGCAAAGCCAAGTTTAACCCAGGTCGCACATTGAAACAGTATACTGTGGATGATACAAATATAGGGTTAACCCGGCACGCGGAGGCTTATCCAGTCGTCAGCAGCTGTCTAAAGATACCACAGAGTCTGTGTAGGACAAAAAAATAAAAAATAAAAGCCAACCTAAAGCTTTCGTTTCTTTCACAGCTAAACTGCAAACTCAGACCAGACCAAGAACGTTTAACAAGCCTGAGTGTCACTCTGAGTTACAGCTCCGGCTATACGTCTCACAGCCGGGCTTATCCATCAATGTGACAGCGGATGAGGAAAACACTGCCACGTGCAATATCTTTAACGGAACAGAGTCCCAAAAGAACCACTGAAGCTTGGTTTTCTCCTCCACGCAAACTCTGCTCACTTCATGTTTAAAATGATCCAATTCCTTACAATGAAAGTGTTTTCACATGGGAATGAAGTCGACTTGACGGGTCTGCGTGACTTTAACAGAGACATACAAATTATTGTTCACACTTCACAGAAAACTCGTGTGAACAAATACAACAAAATTACAAAGTTGATTGTTTGTGAATGCTTTTGGAAAATAATTCAGAAAAAGCTTTGTTATGCTAACGGTTGTGAAAACCATTGTCTGAAGACTATTCTGAAAATCAGTCTGTGAACACCCATGAAAAAAACCTGCTTATAACAGTTCAGAAACCATTGTCAGTAAACAATCCTGTCAACTGTTTCCTGTTATCTGATATCTATTTTATTTAAAAAACTAATAATCAGAAGCACTTGACAACGAT
>OMNM01038162.1:0-16220 GCA_900302745.1 Parablennius parvicornis | reverse complement strand
ACACACAGACACACAAACACACACGGACGCACATACACAAACACACACAGACACACACACACACTCACACACAGACACACACACACACACACACACACACACACACACACACACACACACACACACACACACACACACACACACACACACACACACACACACACACAGACGGGCTGGGAGATATGGTTTACGGCCCAATTACCCAGCCTGCCTCTGTGCTGGAAGGGAGCTCTAAATCTTCGGACCCTACTGTACACAATACAACCTCTGTTCCTCTAAATCTCGCTCTCCTTCTCCTTCTACGTTGTCTATAGATGCACTTCAAGTGTTTTGGGGTTGTCATGGCAAATTCTGCAACATTAAATCCTTGAAGGAAGATTTATGATCAGGGTTTATTGAGGTTAAATGTATTCAGAGCTTGATTTGTATCAGCTATGTTAACACGGTGTTCGCCATGGTCATAACATTTGGATATACAATACAGCCTTATTGCAACGATAAAATCCAGAATGACCTGTAGTATCTTTTATCATCCTTGAAAGTACAAGCTTGTATCTTAATGTTGTGATGTGATATAATATCCATGAGTTTGCAAAAAAAAAATTCCTCTTTCATGTCTTCTCTGCAGCACTGGATGAACAGAGAAATCCTCTGCAGAGTCTTTATCAGGTTTCAGGTGAATAGCTCTCGCAACAGCAGCTGCAGCAGCTTCAGTCTTTTCAACCGAGAGCCGTTCAAGGACGGCCCCAAGTGTCGGCTACCGGCGAGTTAGAGAAACTAAGAGCCTGAGGTGCAATAAATGTGGTTATGCAAAGTGAAGAAATAAACACTCTGTACTCTAAAATTATACTTTTGGCTGAAGCCTCTCCACAAAAATGAGTTGCAGATAAATATAAAGCAGACTCTGGAATGATTAGATTCACTCAGGAAAAAATCAAGGCTGTTTTGAAAGATTTTTTTATTGATATTTATTTGAAGAAATTCAAATAATTTTTTTTTTCTATTGAACTGAAGTTCAAGTTATTTCAAGGATACACACACTTTCTGATGCAAAGTGTTTGTGCAGTATAAATCTCTGGGATCGAAAAAAGGAAAACAATTCTATATATGAAGTATTTATTTAATTCGATGAAATTTGTATTGTCATTTTTTTGAGTGGAATCAGTTCCAAAGTATCTTAAAAGGTTCATATTCTGCTAAATTAATTCTCGAATGGTTTTCCAACTGTAGTATGTGTCCCCATACTTGGAAATGACGTATCATGAGTTAAAAAAAAAATCTTTCTGTCAAAAAAAATAAATTCTAAATCAAACCCTATATACTATCATTGAGGGTTTAGCAAATACCAATCAAGGTAGGCCCTCTCTTTGACCCTACCGCAATTGGGCTGCTCTGCTCTGGCGCATGGCACCATGAGACAAAGTATTTCCTCCTCTTCATGGGATATTTCCCACACCTACAGAGACGGCAGTGGGGCAATTGGGTCCCACAAACTTTTTTCTCAGATTCTAATGCTATGGACTTGTGGGACCGCAAAGTTGACACGTGATGTGCTCATATTCTAGTGCTGCTAAATATCCCACAGCCCAGGAACACCTCAATTTGAGCCTTTGATCTAAACCACTTAATTTGTGAGGATTAACGTGAACATGTTGTAATTACTTTGTGATCACGTCAACGACAGAAAAAGAGCCACTTAAGTCCCTGCAAACACAGAGAATACTGCGCTGGACGTCCCTCTGAAGGCAGCAGGTTAAAGTTCAATCTGAGCATCCTTCATTGAATTGTAAGTGACTCTGATTAGATCACTCTGGTTTTCTTCTGTTGTTAGCGTATGAATGGCAAAACCGATTACAAGACCAGATGCCCATCAGACGCGTGATCCATCCATCTATTCATTTTATCCCCTCCTCCATCCATTCATGGCGGCTATTGGCCTAGTTGTCATGGTTACAGTGCCCTCATGTCGCTAAGCCCTGATTGTGACTTGAGCTGCCAGGAGGGGAAAAAAAAAAAAGGTTTATGATGAGGCATAAACACGCATACACACTCTTCTCATGACTCCTCAAAGGCCTTTTTAAAACTGGGAGATTTCATTCCTATATCACTCAGGCTTAAAGTGTGCACACAAACATATAGTCTCTTGCGCTCTCTTCATTTTTTCCTTTTGTATATATCACCCCTTTTCTCTCTCTCTCTCTGTCTCTCTGTCGCTCTGTCTCTCTCTCTCTCTCTCTCTGTCTCTCTCTCTCTCTCTTTCTCTCTCTCTCTCTCTCTCTCTCTCTCAAAGTCATGGTTATAGTAGTGATTATACGGGGAACCTCTGACAGAAAGTCAGCTCCATTAATCATCCTGCGAGAGTGTGTGTGCTCTGTATTATAGATAAGTCTGCATACACTGAAAGGTCTCTGATATTAGGGTCTCGAGCTCCATTGCCAACTTTTAAAGGCCATCGTAATGAATTGCTTCCAAAATAAATGCTGGGAAATCCATCCTCATGGAGTATGGATGATGTGGACGGGGAGAACATCAAACCCAAGTGCAGGGTAGCGGCGCACAAGCGCTCGGTTTCGTGAAGGTGGACCTGGAAGCGTCGTCAGAAAGAAAACAGTTTAACATCTGCGTGTATGGCCTTGCCGCTCGTACCACCTCGTGTCTTACAAAGACGATGCTGGGAGAAGGAGAAAGAGAAAACACAGTTGCCATAGTTTCGCTCTTCTCCATCTCAGGGTCGATTAAGGAAAATGTTCCGACCAGTTCCTCTGGCCCTTTTTACTTCTCATTAATATGGATGCTGATGGTGTTTATTCTACATGCTCTTTCCTTTTCTCTCTCTTTCCTAATTTTCTGCTGCATTTTTGCAAATGATTAGTTTGCCATTTCAAGGCGTATTTTTTGCATGGTTCTCCTTCATCTCTTTCTTCCTCAGCAGTTTTAACCCGAACACCCTGGAGCATGTGACCCATGACCCACGTCGCTCTGATAGCAATGCAGGAAGTGCAAAGTTCAGCTCATATCAACATATTTCATGGCTCCTATTTCCGATTGTCCGTGCAACCACATATCCGCACCCCAGGCTTTCTCGTTTGTGTTTTGTTTAGTATTTTACGTTTTTATTTTATAGTATTGCTCACTCCTCGTCAGCTTTTTTTACTCCTCCATCAAACTGGCCTTATGTTTGGTGTAATTCTTCAGACTCTCAATAGGAAACAAGGAATTCAGAGGGGGATTTGTGTCCTACTCATACAACATTACCGGACTTGGCCACTCTATGCTCATCATTTCATTCAGCCATCAGCCAAACGCTGGCAAAATCTGGCTGCACCGGTCCCATCTGTCATGTTTTCAAAATCTTTACTGCATAAACAACTAGATCTCATTTTCTCTTTTGAATCTCGGTTCTTTCCAGCTGTAACTGTGGGCTTCACAAAATATCGATTTTTGCTTCCGTCACATTCTGCATATCTGCACATCTGTATTTTCTTCAGTTTACTTTTAGTGTCTGCAAGCTATTCACCCAACTTTGCAGTTTCCTCCAGGTTTGTCTTGTGCTTTGTTTCGACTCGCTGCTTCCGTTTAATGGGCTGTCTTTAGCTGCACGGGCCTCATGAGGTCATGCTTGGTTTACAACTTCACTACAAAGAGGAAAGAAAAAATAATCAATGCAGCCTTGAATGGAACTAACGTAGCCTTACAAGACATGTGGAAAAATTGTACATTTTATGGAATCGAAAGTGATAAATAACAATGTAATTTCCGGTCATCAAATCCTGTGGGAAAGCAGAGACCAGTTCCAAATTCTTTTTATAAAGTCTTCTTATTAGGACAGTTTAAGTAGAGAAGATAACAAGGATAAGACCATACATGAGGCCTGTCTGTATAACCCGTGAGCCACATGTTTAGTCCATTTTATTAGGCACTGATAAGCTGCTAATTCTTTAGCGGAAAGAACGCCATTCAGAGATGTATGTCCAATCCAGCCATATGTCTTATTTCCTTTTTCGTCCACATGTTGTTTTTTCAACATTCAGATCCATCCTGCCTCATTGCATTCAGTTGAGCATGCATCACAGAATAAATTACGCCAATGAAGTGTGAAATGGCTCATATTGTAGTCCAACTTTAGTCAGACCTCATTGAAGTGGAGTGAAGGCGAGGCCGAGTTCAGCTTCAGATTTTTAATTGTCGCGCACAATAAATCAGCTATGTTGTGCAGCAAGATTAGCAGCAGTGTTTCTGACGTTGTGAAGGAGAACGCCAGTGTTTTCATGTGTTTGTGTGTGTGTTTTATTGCCTGGTGATGTTGGCTGTTATTCAAAGAAAGAGGAGAGGCACAAGAGAGAGGAAGCCGATGTAAAGATTATTTGCGACTGTTAGCAAGAATAGTTTGAGCTGAGAGCTGGGGCGATTATGAGTGGATATGGTTTGTATTTATGGGTCGTACTCTACGTCCATATGCGGGTGCTTCTCTGTGTGCCTCAGTGCTGCATCAAGCTATGGAGTGCTGCACATTTCCAACGCACTTCGCCAGCTTTGTTTTATAACTCCGATGACCTCATTGTTTATGTTACGAGGATCTACTCTTTCTTCTTCCCCTCCGTTTCATCTGTTTGTTCTGCTCATCCCTCTATTCTCGTGTAGGCTGTATTCCCTCGCTCCTGTGGCCATGGCTGTAGCAGTGAATAATATGCAAGGCCGCCGCAGCCTCGTCAACTGGCCCGGCGTTGACCTGCCTATCATCTTACCGCTATCCTTACTGGTGCTATTAATATTACAGATGCCAAGACAGGATTTCCTGTCGCATCTGTGCTAATCCTGTGTTACCTCTGGTACATTTCCTGTCACATCCACCTGCTACTTGTGTATGGGATTAGTGGGAAAACTTGTACCTGTGCCAGGCCAACCTTCTAACCTGCGCCAGACATTTGCTGCCATTGGTCACTGATGCAACTTTGATTTTTTTCATTGCAAGTTCACCTTCTGTTTGCAAATCGAGTTATTTTTGAAAGTACGTGTGTGTTTTTGCTGCATGTGCAGATTGGACAGATGGCTCAGTCTGCTAGAGAATGGGTATTAACCCCCAGACTTGCCCTTTACCAGCAGGTCAAGGGCTGAAATGGTGACACGTGTCGCAAACCTCGTCGATATCTGTGTCGTTCTTCATTTTTCATCGGTGCGGCTCTTTCTTTCAAGTCTTGTAACGAGATGTTTTGAGCTGCACAGGCTTCAAAATTATGTCAGATGTAATCAAGAAGTTACAAGTATTCTTCTTTTGTTGTCAGTATCCTTTAGTATCGTGCTCCCATGAAATCCTACTCTTTCTTCTAATTGCTCCGCTGCAGATGAAGCTCTTGTCTTTCATCTTTGTGTAGGATAACAGCAGTCACACGGGGCAAAGATGAACATAATCACGTTAAGCAGGAAGGGATTAAGCCTAGAAGTATTTTCAAGGCGCCTGGCTCTCTGTCCTCCGTGGGCCTTTGGGTTATCCAACAAGTTAGAACTCAAACAGAGTTGTTGTTTTTTTTTTTTTTTTCTTACTTAAACATGCATTTCCTTCTCTGTTCTCTCTCTGCTCGCTCCAGGATAAGCTAATCCCATCCCACTGTCGGTCACATTGGGACCAGGTGGATGGCAGTCTGTAGCACTGCCCACTCCTTCCACCTCTTTCTCATTTCTACCCATCTGCCCTTCATGGTGTCTAGGCTTGAAATGTGTTTATTCCTCTAGTGGTAACCACCATTTTTACCCTCACAGCGATATACGTTAGTGAGCTATCAAGTTGATGGTTTCCTATTGTATAAAAAAAAAAAACAAGTTCAGACACACAATCGCACACAAATCTGTTTGAGAAGTCTTGAAATTCCTTCGTCAGCACATACTGAACGTAAACTCACCCCACAGTGCTATAGACATACATTCCTGAAGAATGTTTTTTTTTGTTTCCTGTACTCCTCCATGAACATCTACTGTGTACAAACGTGAAACGTAAAACTGGAAATGCTGGGGGAAAAAGCTGCCCTATTTCATGTTAAGACATGGCTGTCATAATTTATTGCACTTTTAGCTCCGAGTTAATTTTAGAACCAGAAAAATTAATATATGGAGCAAACGAACTGGCACCAGAGAGCTTTGGGGATACAGCAGCAGGGAAAATCTGGGGGGAGGGGGGAGATGCATTTACCATGCATGAGTTTTAAATGGGCATTTTTGAGAAGTGGCGCAAAAATAAAAAGAAGCAATAATGGATGAAATTTACAAGATTTAAGTGTACTAGAGTAATGCACTTTGATACAGAACCACAAGTTTTACAGTTATAAAAGTTACATAACATGTGAATTAAAGTATTAACTAGAGGAGGTATGTTATTTATTTCCTGCAGATTCCAACAGAGTCAACACTGACATCACATTTTATAAGAAAGCAAACTCAAAATGTTTAAGATGAAGAAACAAATGCTCGGGCTTTTCAGGTTTCTTTTTATTGAAGCTTCTTCCTGTTTTCCCTTCAGACTAATAAAACTCTGTAAACATCCCATAGCTACAAATTGATTGTCCTTGGAGGTTTGATTGTTGAGCTCGGGAGACAACTTTTTGAACATTAAAAAGTCAATACATAATTGACCAAAAATAATGGCTTAACTGTTAAATATGCATTCAAACGTACAAAATTGTTTTTTGTTTTTTTTTTCAGTCATCTAGAGAATGCATAGTCTCAAGTCTCAAATGTTGTCATACCATCTCCAATTTTCTCAAAAGACTTCTCCTCAGCTCTAATGATATAATCACCAAATCATAGTGACAGCTGCGCGGCGGCCCAGAATACCTTTTACGGTGTATTTCCATGCTCACGTGTGCATGCTTCTACAAACAAACTCTTCTGTAAGGTATTTGCTTTCACGGTAATGAGAGTTAACTACGGTTGGTTGCTTGGTTGGATAGATGTTTGGACCCCTCTGTTCCGTCTATCGACACTTTATGCTCTCTCCCACTCTGGACTTCCTCTGTTTTCGTCGTCCTCTTTGTCCCGGCAGTCCGAGCTGTCACATGTTTGAAATTCTGCAGGTGCTGCTGCGCCGCTTTCCAAGAAAGACGAGAAATTACAGGAAGAGACGGGGAAGAATGTTTTATTCGTCTTGTGTTTATTTCTTCTACAGCTCACAGCGTGAATTTAATACTGTTTTCATGCTTTATGTACCATTTTAAACAGCATTTTCTGAGCTTTCCTCTCTGGTTGTGACTCACCTCTCTAAAATTTATTGTCGTATTTAACAAGTTGTGGGTTGTTACTTCACACCGAGACCCTTTGACAGGAAGGGTTTTTAGCCTCTGGGACCTTTGCTGTGGTGATTGGAGAGTTTTTGGCAGCACTCCAGTCTGTGTCACCTCCCACATGCTTCCTTTCTGTCCCACTTGTGTCTTCCTTCCAGTAATTGATGTCAGAGGCAGGGGTTGGATTGGTATGAAGCATGGGCTAACAATGTGAGCATGCCCTTACTTGTCCAATGTGAATATTCTGTAAAACTCAGAGCCTTGGACCTTAAGATGGTTGCAGACTTGCAGTGGCCCCTTGTGTTAACCCTGGGATATTACACTGTTTGAGATACTGGACAACATTTCAGCTGTCAGGCAAGCACACATTACTACAAGAGCTTACGTTGGCTCAAATCCAACTCAGTGCAATTTTGAGAGGTTTATTTGACCACATATAAATGTGTGCCCCTAAAAAAATGCATACTTTAAACAAGGTGGGGGTATTTTATACATTCTCAGGGATTCAAGATCATTGGATCTGAGGCGTTGTGTAAACTTATAGTTTGAAAAATATTTTTCTCTGTAAGTACACTATGAGCTGCCACAGTGCACAACCCGGGCAGCTGTTGGGGGTCAAGGGTCTTGCTCAGGGACCCTTGTTGATAACCTGTCAGCTGTAGGACTTGAACCTACAAATCTTCAAAGCTTGCTTGTCTAACTTCAAGTCCACCACTGCCACACTATTGCTTTGATATGGCATATATGTACTCATTGCACATGTAAACTTGCGTTTTTGAGACATATTTTGAAAGATACAACTATTTGTTTCATATAACTTGAAAAAATGCTTTCTAAGAGTCATTTCCTGCTTCTTTTTAACGTTTTCCTCCTACAGCTTCAACAAACGGGTTTGCGGCTCATAACCATTTTTATGACCTCGTATCTATTCACTTCCCATTTTGGTCCATTCACATTGTGTCTCGATCGCTGAGGTATTGCATGCAGACCTTGTTGGCTAACTCGGATGTTGTGCATTAGTAAGACAGTACGTGTCACAGATGACAGTGAACTTCTGTGACAGAGTCATTGTCATGGAAATATCTGGACTAAGACATGTGGAGGCTCATATTCCGTACCAAACTTCGCATGCAGGAGGCAAGTGGCTAAAGCTTTCTTCTTTATTTTTTTTTTTTTTTTACATGTGTGTGTGTTTGCGGTTAACCTCTTGATGTGGAGTGTTTGCCTGTGAGTGATTGTGGACGATGCCTGGATGATGGATGGCTCGCGGCCTGAAGCCTCGGGAAGCTGTTTATGTGATATTTTGGGAGAAGAGAAAGGAGGTTTGCTTTGCGTGTTGACGTTCAGGATGCCGAAAAATCTTCCACTTACTCAAACCTTAACTTGTGTAAAGTTTTCTGCTTTTTTATTGCTTTTGAGGACAGTTGATGTGCAATACCTTTACAGTCAGATGTGCATAGGTCATAGGACCTTAGTAGCTAGAAGACAAAATACATGTTTTACTTAAAGATAGCTTGCACCTTTGTGATCAGTCGGATATACTATCACAAATTTACAATGTTTTTGCAATAAGAATTCTGAGAAACTCTGCTCTCGGTTAGCGAGCAAGTCATTTAGCAGGAAGGAAGTCAGATTGGCTTTCGAAAAGAGGAAGAGAAACAACAAGGGAAGTTTCCTGCCACCACTGTAGCAAACATCGCCATCGTGCCCTTTCCACCTGTTAATGTGTGTATTTCTGAAGTGTTTGCATGTGTGTTCAGTAATCTGTGAAAGGGTCAAATTTACCTCTCGCATAAAGCGAGTATTTTTTTACTTATGCTAATCACTCCATTTGAAAACCCCATAGAAGGACTCTCATATCAACTGGATCGAGAAGGACTTTGCCAAAATTAGACTCCAGGTAAGATCTCACCACTTGTGCTATACAGTCGCTTTGCATCGGTCTCTCGGCAGCTCCTCCCTCCCTGGGTGAACATGACTGGTGCTTATCGCTGCATCTCATCCTCTTCAGACTGACACTCTTGTATTTTTGTCTCTTTGCCCTCTGGAAGTTTTATTCACCAACCACCAAAATAGTCGAGATCTGCCTTTTTCTGAGCACAGACTGCAGCACAGCATCGTCCTTGCTTGTGGGATGTAGGTGTGTTGACGGCACAGAAATGCAACCCCTTTGGTCAAGAGATGTTGTCTGCCTTGCGTTGTTTGAAGATTGCAAGCCGCTTTCACTTTGGAGGTGGTCTCTTGTTGTTCCTGGCAGGAAGTGAAAACAGCATTTACTGTCAGATTGAAAGTGTATGACTCGAGCCTTTCTCCCATGAGGGCAAGGGCGCTAAACAGTACACTGAACACAGAATACATACCTGACAGCACAACGTACAAAATAAATCTTTTTGATTAGTTTTACATGATGAAACTCGAGCCTCTCTATAAATTAAACAGCACAGCAATGCAGACAAATTGAGTTCAGCATAAAATCACACATAAAATCACAATGCTAGGACTATCAAACATATTTCCATCAATTACTATATTTGCACAAATAAAAAATAAAGTCCGACTATTGCATCAACTAAAACTGGACTTTGAAAGTTCATGCAAACACTTTAACTTGACTGAACTTGAAGATTTCAAAATCGAAACGACACAATCAGTTGGTATGATGGAAAGTTTACTCTTGTATGTATTCACAACAGTGAGAATGGAACGGTGAAAGCTGCTCTGCACATGCTACGTGCTAAATCCAGACCTGGAAGTAGAACAGTGTGTTAAAAAAAAAAAGAGTGTACAGGAAGTCAAACAGAAGAAGCAATCCGACTGCTAACTGGAAACATTGGGAAAACTTGTGGAGTTGTATTTTTGGGGATGCAGAGATGAGAAATGGCCCTGTACTGACAAGCTGAAATATTGCATAGAGCCACTAACCTTTGCAGGATAGACATGATTGCGCCCCCATACTCGTACTTCTATCTATACCTGTAAAGCTCATCTAAATTCTGCATGTGAACTTAATGAGTGGCCGCTGTACGATCAATTTAGCATTTTTAGTGGCTCTTACAAGTTAAAGTGGTGTTTGCTGGATTTGAAGCCGGAGGAAAGTAAAGAATAGTGGGCGGCCACTTCAGCAGCTGTTTTGGGAGACAGGATGAGCAGGAATAGAGTATTATGAGAGGGAAGAGAGCAACATGCCTGGCTAAGGACAGGAAAATCTCCGTCATCCACAGGCGGTGAGTCTCCACAATCGCCTCTGCTGTGCTAACACGGAGAGGAGATGCATCATCCTCCGTGCACCTCCCTCTCCCTTTTCCTCTGGCTCCTGCTGGGGTGAATTATGGGTAAAGGGAAGTGGCACAGAGCTGAGTTTTCAGTCTGGGAAATCACTGATAACACAAACCCATGAAACCATGTGGCGCAGTATTTTCAGAGGACAGAGACACTTTTTTTTTCTTTTTCTGAGTGACCCCCTTTTATTTGACTTTCTCGTTTTTAATTCCCTCTTTCTCTTCTGGTTAACTGTCTCTCGCTCGCTCGCGCTCTCTCTCTCTCTCTCTCTCTCTCTCTCTCTCTCTCTCTCTCTCTCTCTCTCTCTCTCTCTCTCTCTCTCTCTCTCTCTCTCTTTGTCTTTGTGTGAGGTCATGTGTGTGTGACAAGTTGGATGCAGGACTGTGAGAATATGAGCAGGCTCTTCCTTCCTGCTCACTTTGGTTTCAGCTCACTTCAGCTTCAGTCAGTCACTGAGAATACGCCGATCTAATCAGACCTACACAGTCATACAAAAAAAAAGAAGAAGAAGAAGAGGGAGGACCTGAGACATGATGAGGGAGAAAAGTATAGCTGGAGCCCTCAGTTAGTTCAGAGAAGTGATGCCAACATGAGTGCAGGGATGACTGTACGGTGTGCTCCTGCTGAGATGAGCTGAGGCAGTGCAGGGTCGACCTTGTTGTGGATCGTGGGCACGATGATGGAACATTCTGGGAAACGCTGAGATGGAAAAGGAGAAGAGGAAGTTCACCCTGAGTCGCGTTTTGTTCCTCTACCTGTTCAGAAAGGACAAATCTTTGACCAGCAGCCCTGCTCGCTGTCACAGCTGCAGATCTACGCCTGCAAAAGGCAACAGCCCAGACTCTTTACCTGCACCAAAGACCTGCTGGACGGTAACGTGACACCTCCTCGTGTCCTTAATGAATTTTGAGTAGGGAATTGCTGCTGCTGCTGTTGTTGTTGTTGTTGTTGTTGTTGTTGTTCTAGTGTGCACTTCTGGGTTGGATTAACACTGACGTGTTTGAGGTGAGGCTCCCTGTGAGCTGTTATCAGCGGTGGTTGCACGGTGCAGCTGAACTGCTGCTGGTTTCCTGTTGTCAAGTAAAGTCCTAGCCCGCCGCCTGTGATCATGATTGCCACTGTTAGACTTTACTTATCAGGAGATGCTAAAAGATTGTTTTTATTTTAATTGGCACATGTTGGTCTGACCAGATGTTCATTTATTTTTCAGGGCAGTTTCCAAGTTGTCATTGTATTGTCCACTTGTGTGTGTTGCACTAATAGGTTGCAGAGGACAGACCTACCCAAACAAGCTGATATGGTGCAATCCCACTTCTCAGAGGAAAAAATATTCAGAATGTGGTGAAACTTGTAGCTTCCCACTGGGAAACGTGGAAGTTTTTCGAAACCATAGCAATAAGTTAAGAAACTAAACTCCCTCCATGCACAAATTGATTGTTTTTACCCTATTTAACTTATTGAACTCACCATTTTTAAATCTGTTGCTTTGTAGGAAGTGTAGTGTTAAAACAAATAGTATCACCAGAGCTTCACTTTTTTTCTCCTTTCGGTTGGGAAGTGATGCCATCCTTGTTTTTCTCTTTTCTGAGCCGTGACAGCACCAACATAGTGGCATTGCTTGATGTGAACATATGTAGCCCTCCTTTTTTTTGCCCCAAATGCCTGGTTTGTTGTATTTGTTGCAGTACTGTGTCATATCAGGCTCAAAGCGTACAACTCTTCAAAAGGCTAAACTTCTGTTACAGCCTTGCTGTTGCGGGTGCTTTGATGCTCTCTCCTGTAGGGTGTTGGGGAAGTGTGGGTGAGATCGACACCAGGTCAAAAGAGCTGTGCAACACGGCTTAACCCTGTGATCAAAAACACTGTAAAGATGTTTGACAAGTCAAAAAGTCAACCTTTAGGTCACACAACGTTGTGGTTTACAGCGAGTCTTGTATATTTGCATTAATCTATGCAGCCCGCTATCATTTGCAGAAACTTAAAAAAAGAAAAAACTAAAAAAAAGAACTCTTGACAAGAAGTCATGGGTGTGATCGCTCACACTGCCACGCACATTTCGCCTTTTTACTGTGCTTCCTCTTTCTGTGTTTATTTTGATATGGTGCTGCTTGCATCAGGGGACACTCCTGCACAGTAACTTCGCTCATTTGCGCTACTTTTTTTGACCTTCACACAATCTGTACATACAGCAGCATCAATAATGTGGCTGTTTGCTTTGTCAGCACTGATTCAGGTATTTTATTTCTTCCCCCCCTCTCCCCATTTTTCTCTCTTCAGGAGGATGCAGACATCAAGGAGATTAACATTACCCATGTGGTCAAAGAGGGCTCAGAGAAAGCTGATGCTTCGCAGTTCGAACTCCTCAAAGTCTTGGGACAGGGATCATTTGGAAAGGTAGCACTCCCCCTCATGTCTTTGGTTTCTCACACTGCATCGCACATCACTATTATCTCCTTTGTTGATTTATTCTGCCTCATAAGCTTTGACTATCTTCTTCATTGTTTTTTTATTTCATCCCTCAGGTGTTCCTGGTGCGCAAGTTGACCCCCCCTGATGACAACCAGCTCTACGCTATGAAGGTCCTGAAGAAGGCCACACTCAAAGGTACACTAACCTGGACTATCCATGAGTAAAGTCGCCCCACAGAGACATGTTGCACTCTGCAGCTTCAGAGGTCCATAGACTCTGTCATTTCAATAGTTGAATTTTTTTATGACATCAGCTGTCAAATGAAGGAACAGTGTTTTTTTTTCAGCTGACATCAGGCTCAGGAGAGTTTCACTGGAGTCGATCTGACACATCCACCTGCTGAGAAAAGCAGATAAAACAACAGTGCTCCTCTGATGTTTGCACAGAATGTGGCATTTTAATTATTAACAGGTTAACTTGTTTACATATTTGCCAGATCGGAGCTGCTGTAACTTAAGATTTCTCGCCGTTGTGAAATATCTCTTTTATTAGATTAGAATTATAAGATTTAATATGCTACATCTAAGATTATAAGCAGTATGAAAATGTCATCTTCACGACTGATGACTTGTGAAAGTTTTCCCACAAGTTCTCATGTTGACTTGTCTTGAAAAGGTTTCTCTTTGGTGTTTTGGTTTTTACACTACTTTGCTCAAAGCCGCTGCACCCTCGGTTTCACATGAGAGGGTGTAGGCTTTTCCTGTGTGTGAGAATAGTGAGACCACTGCAGCTGTCAGTGGGTTTTTTAGACACAGGTGGTGCTTTGGCTTCCTTGCGATAAACATCCAAGGGCATCGGATTTGTTGACAGTCTCAAGAATAAAGGCAGGAGAAAAATCAGTGATCATCAATTATATATAACTTAAGAAGAAATGCGTTCATGGAGTAAATGGATAAGTGTATGTGTTGTGTTTTATGTAAATAAATAGATGCAATTAAATATATTATGGTAATAAAAATCTATTGCTTTTTAATTGTACATTACTCAGGCAGGTGGTCTTGATATCAGTCTCAAGTCACATATGTCAACTGACCAAACATGACAGAAGCAACACAGGCTCACTGGGTTAAAGGGAACTTCTCGGTCTAATTGCAGCATGGCTGGCGCTGTAAACAAGACTAGACAAGGCAGATAAAATAAATGTAATGGCTCCTTTTTTAGACTGATCTTTATCCTTTGAACATGCACACATAGAAGTGTATAAATATGTGGTTAAATAAATAGATCAAAACATTTTTAGAACAATGGTTATGCTATTCAACTTTTTTTTTTTTATTTATATCCTTCGTGAGAACATGCTGCACTTCTCCGAATCAGACCGCCTCAGAGAGCTTCCACTAAGCGCAGTGACACTCAGCGAGGCCGAACCGTCTCATGACTCAGCAAATTATGAATCATTTGTACTGCAGTCCTTCAGCTAATTCACCCATGTCATTGTTACACCGCAGTGATCTCAGTGAAAAGTGGTCAAGGGATTTGTCTTGCCACTTTTCTTGAATAGATTTTTTTTTTCTTCATCCCTCGCCCTCGTTAAGTGATTTCGGCTAGTGATTGATACAGACACTAAAGTCTGAAACGTCCTTGTTCGTCTTGTTACGCCCTCAGTGAGAGACCGCGTGAGGACAAAGATGGAGCGAGACATCCTGGCGGACGTTAACCACCCATTTGTCGTCAAGCTGCACTATGGTGAGTCGGAGCTGCGCTTTTAAATCGCTGGTCTTCCTCTGCATAGATGTTGTTAACTTTACAGGATCGCAGCGATTTATCGTTTTTATTGCTTTAAATTCCTGAAGCTTTGCTTGCGCTTCGCAATTGACCGTTGAATCACCTGTGATTGATGCGTGTGTGCGTTTTTAGCATTCCAGACTGAAGGGAAGTTGTACTTGATCCTGGACTTTCTCAGAGGAGGAGATCTCTTCACTCGACTCTCGAAAGAGGTGAGAGGGTTTCATAAAGTCGCGATGTTTTTGAACGCCTGGGGTCTGCTTTTGTTTTCCAGCCGATTTATCCTCAGTCTCTGACAAATATTTACCTAATTTTCTTCATCGTCTTGGGCTGGAGATGCTGGTTATTTCATCCTGCCCTCTGTGATTGTGTGTGCCTTCCAGGTGATGTTCACAGAAGAGGATGTGAAGTTTTACCTGGCAGAGCTGGCATTAGGACTGGATCACCTCCACAGCTTGGGCATCATATACAGGGATCTCAAACCTGAAAAGTTAGTCAACAAACCTCCGATATAGCTTTAAAGACCACTTTTTTCATGAGCAGGCTTTGAATAAATCCCCAAAACTGTGGAAAATATTTATATATTTTTTGCAACCCTTATAGAAAAAGCTATTGCAGTACTCCAGAAAGAGGTTTAATTTCCCATCTACTAGAATATGCTCCCATCAAGTAATGATTGAAAATATGAAGAAACGTCTTTCACCCTGTAATTATCATCTGAAATAAATCAAATGTCAGAGTATGCTTTAGATTAAGTGTGGGTGGATGAATGTTGCATGTTTCGTTCAGCGGCGAGTACTGACTCTTTAATGTTGTGATTCTTCATGTTTGCCACATTATTACATCGTCTCTTTGAGATCACGATAAATTCAGTTTTAAAAATTGGAGTTTTCATTAAAATGATTTATAGTTTAACTCTCCTCTTCTTTTTCCCCCCGTCATGATTTAATAATATTATAAGGAAAAATATCAGTCAAGAAAAAGCAACCTTGGGACTCCCACACTTTTCCTATTTCTCTATTATAATCGCTGCATTGCTATTTGTATTTTAGGTTTTCAAACCCAATCAGCTTATATTACAGCAGACACAAAAATATCATCAATAAAAAGCCTCCAGTGTTAAATAAGTGAAAAATTAAGTACTGATTAAACATTTCAACTCTGTTTTCTTGCAGCATTCTCCTGGATGAAGAGGGACATATCAAGCTGACAGGTGAGCCTTCTGCTGCTCTTTTCACACCCCAGCACCGCCACCCCATTGACCTTCATCTGTCAGAGCGTCACCGCAGCCTTATCGCCCTCACTCCAGACATCTGCATATGAGCCTGTGTTTGTTCCCTAAGTTAATTATTGTGCTTTATCTTATTGACATCCATAATACCATCAATTTATTTCCTCCGCTGCTATCCTGCTGTTATTGAAGGTCAAAGGTGACATTAGGCGAGACTAGAGGGGCAGTATTCCACTAATAAATCT